>JARJEC010018035.1:0-28259 GCA_030264575.1 Tachinus sp. AB-2021
AGGGCTGCCTTACAGTGATGTAAATTGATCTGCACAACTTTCAACATTTTACTCACCTTTTAGGTTTCCTTGACGATCGACGGTGGATCTTCCTCCATGGTCTCCTCGGCAAGGTTTGTCGCCGCCCTTTTTTGGGAGTAACAAAGCACGGAGGGCTATTGTAGAAAAATCTAGGTGTTATTTGCTCCCCAACTTCTCACTTTTCTCCCAAGAGCCCTTGTCCATGAGTAGGACATGTTGGGTCCCGAGTTCACCACTCTCCAGGTATCGGTGTAAATGGTGTTTTGCACGGCCATCCTGTTCAGCAAGGTGCCCGGTTCCAGTTGAGGCCCCAGTACCCATGTGATCACTCTTAGGTTCTGGAAGTTTCTTCAGGTCAATGACCTGAAGTCCCTTCATTTCCTTACTCCTTTTAGCCGGCCGTTTTTGCGATGCGGGTGTGCTGCTGCTGGACAGGTTTCGCTTTTGCGACCCTGAGGTTCCTGCGGCAGATTGCAACGGTTAGCTTGGTAGCCGGGTCAATGAAGTTGCCCAGGGTGTGACGTTTGAAGTAGGAACTGGGCATCCTTCGAGGACCAATCACACTGAGTCTCCATCTCCATTGACGGTGAGGTGTGACCGACCAGTGCGAGACGTACTACCTCTGAAGCATACCCTACACCCCATGGCATAAACTAATAATTATTAAAAAGTTAATTTTTAATTGATGATGCACTATTGTTTTACCACATAAGTAGAAATTAAAAGTTTTAAAGAGAAATAAGTAAAAATTATTTAAATATAATTTATTGATTACATCAAATAGAATAAAAAATATCCTGACAACGCTGCAAATAAAGATGATATATAATAAAAAATAATAATCTACACCTATAAACACGATCAACTAATACAATAGATGAAAATGAACTTCTGGTTTTATGAAGCCAGTAGCTGTAGAAATACTGAATATATTATTTTATGTATAGATATGTAAGTTTAAATGCTACTACTATCCATATCAAGCTACAATCAAAATAAACATGTTTTTTTCTTATATGTATATATAATACATATATAAATTATTCCGTTCGCAATCTTTGAATAAAAATTATGTTATAAGATAAAAAATTGCGTCGAAATCGTTGGTTGTACAACAAAAAGTACAAAGTTAACATAAATACTGTCATAATATAATATAATAAACTTCTATAAAATGCATTGACTTTTTCCCGATAAAAATTTAGATTTAAACCGATTCCGTCGGGCTTTGAAATTCGGAGAGGGCATGTATTGGATTCTGCACTTTCTTTTGTGATCCTTTACGAACTTTGGCACGAACTTCTTCGGGTTTTTCTGGCCTCACTAGTGGCTTCTTCTCGGGTGCTTTCATTTTCCACACAACAATTGGTGACTAAAAATTTGTTTAATTAAATCATTTTTATAATAAATAAAATAAATAGCTAGTCTAAAATAAGTTACTTACATGCTGATTTTCCAATATAATAGCATATTAAAATAAGCAAGCATTGTTAATATTAAGACAAACCGATTAATTTTAGTAATACTTACAGCTACCGTTCCTTGTCGTGGATATTTAGTGGAAGCTACATATGAAGCTTTGACTGTTAAAACTACAGCATTCATTAAATTCTTAGCGGCTTGTATTAGAGACGTTGCACTGTCAAGCTGAAAATATCAAATAAATTTAATTAAGAAGTATATTCATTGTTTCATGTTTACATTGCATACCCCAGATACTATCAATTCTCCGCTTATATTTTGAACATCAGCTTTGACTTTAGATGTTATATTCATTTGGTGACAGTATAAAGCAATGCGTTGTAAATATGCAAGTAAATCTTTTTTGGTTGAACTCTCTGGACATTGTTCGGCTATTTGCCTGGTAAGTTTATCTAATTTTGTTCCAGCCTCGGAAATTTTTTTAGCTGCATTGATTACATCCATTGTTGTTTTTAAAGGCCCACGACCACTAAAAAAAAAGACATAGAGAAAGAATTACAAATATTTTCATCAGAAACGTTTAAAAAATTTAAGCAAAATATTTTAGGAATCGTGAAAAAATTTACAAATAAAAATTCTAAAATCTTTCAATTTAACTTTCTTTGAAGCACGTCAAATAAAGGTGAAAAAAATTCATATAGGTTACATCTAAGATTCTAGATTTTATTTAAACGACTTAAGATAATTTCATAAATCATATAGTTTTTCAAGACATTTTGTGTGCAGAATTGATTATATACAATTTCTAAAGTATTTCATAAAATCAATTAAATTTTCAAGGACACATAGTTATTTTGAGCTTGGTTGAGTTGATTTTGTAATAGTCGTTTCACACTAAATGAAATCATTTTAATTGAACAAATTCGATAATAATCTAATAACTTGTAGCAAGTAATCATTATTGCATTAAATTGAAAAAACTATTATTTTCTCAAATAAATCTTACTAAACTTACCGAGTAAAATCTGTCATTTCCATCATAATCATACACATATGTTTGGCAAGAACAATGATATCATTTCCTGTATCATCCCATTTGGCAACTTCACGATCAAACTTCAATTTCTCACTTCGGAAATATTCCACTTGTTGCAGAATCTTCTGTTTATCTTCTTCTGGCATCTTACCCATAGCTTCCTGCATTACATTTAGTTATTACCAACTACACAAAATTTAACAAAATGCACAACTTACCCTAGCTGTTGTGATACCACTAATATCTGGATATTCGTCAACTCCATGTTCTCCAGTATGAGCACTCGCTGTAATTATGAGAAAAAAAAAATTGCATGCCTCACCTTTACAAGCACACTATTAAAGTGAAACTTTTGAATTATATGGTAAAAATTGAGCATACAAATAAATAGTAAAAACAATATTAGACCACAGTATATCTATTATATTGAAAAACCCTGTATAAAATCGCATGATTTTTAAGAAATTCATTAAATATCTAAATATATCCAATATTTTGAACAACCCTGTATAAACTCGAACCTTTTTTGCAACAAATTCATCAAATATATTTATATCTAAATATGTCCATTAATTTAGACAAACCTCTATAATATATAAACAAAGAAAGTTAAAAAAAAAACATCAATTATCTAAATATCTCCATTATTTTGAACAACTCTGTATAAAATAAAAGTTTTTTGCAAGAAATTCATTAAATTCAAAATATGTTCAACAGCCATGTCCACTATTTTGAACAGCCTGAATAAAATATTAGTTTTATCAAATATCTAAATTGGTTCATTATTTTAAAGAACCCTGTATAAAAATGTATAAAATTTGAAGATTTTGCAATAAAATCATCAAATATGCCTATTATTATGAACAAACCTGTATTAAATACTTAAATATGTCTATTATTTTGAAGAACTAATCGCTAGAAATTCATTAAATATCTAAACATGTCCAATATTTTAAAAAGCACGTCGACTATTTTCAGCAACCTTGTATCAAATATATAAAATTTCAAGTTAATTCTTGCAAGAATTCATCAAATATCTAAATACGTTAATTATTATGAAAAGCTCTATATAAAATATATAAAACTGGAAGTTTTTACAAAAAATTCATTAAATATGTCCAATATATTGAATAATCCTGTATAAAATCGGAAGTTTTTTTACAATCAAATATCTCATTATGTCCATTATATATTTTGACCAACCTCTCTTTCTCACTTATTTAGAGGAGGTTCTAAACATGTCCCTACACTATGATTTAGACTGTCATTCGGCTAATTGGTTGTATCCTTACCACCAAAGTATTTTTTAATTTTTTTTGGGGACTCACTTTTTTTTGTAATAATTATTGAACTTACATTTACTGCGTGTTTCTAAAGTGTAATTTTCATCCAATTCAACGTCTTCAGGATCAAGATCTTCATCTGCCTATAATAATATAAATAGCCATTATAAAATCCTTTTTTTATTCATGTTTGTGTGTATATCTTCCCAATACAATAAAGTACATATAATATAATTACCCTGTTCATAAGTACTGCACGTCTAATTTCACGAACGCCATCATAAACTAAACGAGAAGCATCAATAAAATCATTTTCATCAACTTCTTTAGTTGGATTACTCGATAAAGCAGAGACAGCAACTGATACTCGTTGGCCAAATTTAGGCATGACTTGTTCATTTAATACTTTGACCGCTTCTAATACACGTTTGGTATAAATGCATGGTTCATAATTATCCATTTCTGCAGTAACAACATTGCATACTCGTGCTGAACGTCCTCTTATACCACCAGCTGTACGTTCCAAAGTATCTCCATCACCTTCTTGCAAAGCAAGTACACATTTATTAACATCTTCCAGAATATGATTCTCAGAAACAGCTAAGAAATCATCAATTGTGGTAATGTCATCAACTGCTTCCGTAAGGATTCTAACTTGATTTTCCCATGCTTGTTTGAACGCGTCCATATTTTCTTGTGCCACTTTACTGCGTGGTCTGGCTGCCAATATTCTAGCTGCATTTATTACTTCTGGACATAGATTGTCTATTTGAGCTGCCGCATAACGGACCATTTTAACACCATCTTCGTTATTGGACATGCTACATACTAAGTTAGCTACTTCTACTAACTTATTGGAATGTTCTGTGAAAACAACAGCATATTCATCAACTTCTTTCTCGTTTCCATTTTGAGCTGCCTTTATCAAGACCAGTAACGGTACATTTGTATCCAAGAAACTATAATACATAAATTTTCAGAAATATTTTTGAGCGTAACAGATTAAAAAAAATTGCAGATCATTTATTAATTTTATTTTTAATAAATGAAGTTATTATTGCTTTTCATAAAAATAAATTATTTTAAAACAATTTTTTTTTAATTATGAATTTATTTTTAGAACTTTTTCAATAACTTTTGGAAAAAAATTTGAGAAAACAGTTTTGGCGCTTTTCAAAAATGCATTTATTTTTTTGCTTTAAAAACATATATGGATTTTTGTTTTAGTTTTTTTGTAAGAAGTAGTTTTAGTTAACAATGAAATTTTAAAAAAATCTGGTATTCTTTTATTTAATAAAAAAATGCAATTTTCAAACTAATCCGAAGTTTATTTAACTAAGTTATTTATAGAATTTGATGTTTCAATATATTATTTATTTATTTATTTTATTAACAAAACTGAAATAATGAGTAATGTAAATTTGATAAAAATAGTATGCACGCATAATGGTAAATAGTTTCAGATAATTCAATTAATATAGATTATAACTCAATGCTATTAAAAAAAAATTGTCGCAGCTTGTTAGCACATCGTATATATATATATATATATATAGAGGTTGTTTTAAAAGAATCTTTATTGTATAAAATATTTAATTACCATCTGTGACTTGTTAATTAGCCAAAATTATAAATTTCGCATTTTTTAAAAAAATGAAGAATTGCAAGAAGTCCAAGAATTGCTTTACCTGTCAGAAACATGATCAACAACAGCCTTCCTCAGTTGCCTTCGTAAGTCTCTTGTTTTCCGTCCCATATGATCAATGGCACGGCCCAACCCATCGCTTTGTTCCTTGTTACCCATCTGCAAAGTGAACAAAATTGAAATGAGTTTGGAGTAACAACAACAAACACACCAAGAATTGAAAAAGCAACATAAAAGACTGCTGGTTGAAAGACATGTGACATAATATATAAGAAAAAAACATCATTGAATAAGACTGTCAATACAATGGCATGCAAAAGAGTGGTTAGTATATTCTATACATAGTTTGTATTAAATAGACTCTCTAATTACTTTCCAGTGCTTATTTTACAGTGTATGTAACTTATAAGCGGAGAAATAAATGCAACACATTTTAATGTGCCACAATTGTGAAATTAGGTGCACATAGATATATACGTTTACTTGCTTAATATTTACCCTTGTACCTCCCCGTAAAACTTGCATTTGCTGAGCAAATATAAAAACAAAACATCAGGCTAATTGAACCATTCAAATAATTATAAAAATAATAAAGCTGATTAATATACTAATATATACAATTTTACTTACATTGGACATGTATTCAGAGAGTAAATCTTGAAGAGCTTGACGTACAGCATTGCATTCAGCAACTATACGTTCTCTGCGTTCATCACGAGTGCAACTTGAATCGGCCATCAATGCAGCGCCACTTATAATACTCTCCAAGCGTTCCTCCAATGATGGACGTGTATGAACCTCATTGTATGCCAACGGCTCCATTTCCATATGTTCCTACAGCAAAAAAATACTATTATTAAACATGTTTCACAAATCATTATGTAAAAATTTTCAAAGGCTATTTATCAATAGAAGGAAACAATTAAGTTATTGGTATAACTAAAAATTATCTCGGGTAAGCAATCATTTAATAAATTTTTTGCATCTTTACTTGGTAATAATAAAGGAAAAAATATTAACTTGAAATAAAAATTGTGCAGTAAAAAACATTTGTTGTTTAAATTTAGTGATTTTATCCGAAATCATTTTCAGTTTTATGCAAATGTTATGGCAAATCCCCGAAAGTCAATAAATTATACTATTACAGTGAAATCTCCATTAAGTGGACACTGACGGTGCAACTAATTTTGTCCGCTTATTGGGGTGTCCGATTAAAAGAAAGTAAGATACATATATGTATGTGTGTTGGTGCATTCTAAACTGTCCGGTTATAGAAGTTGTCCGCAATTAAAGATTTCACTGTATATCTACAAAACAAAATATATTATATATATTAATAGTATATCGATATTCTTTAATTTTGACTTTGAATTGAACTGTCACATTGCATAAGAATGTGTGGTGTGGAATATTTCATTCGTAAAAAGATGTTAGTAAAAGATGGCAAAATTTTATTTATTTATTTGAATTAAAATATTTAGTAAATTTTCCATTTAATGTTTCATATTGGACTTATCCAATTTAGAGAATTTAAGATTTTTCTCTTCAAAACTTTTAATCTATCCAAAATATATCAAATTAAAACATACTACTAGCTGGTGATTTAAATATTAATACTTTAATACGAAACAACTCAAACAAAAAAAAACGTGCTCCAAACTGTGTCATACTAAATGAAAATAAAATGGTGATGAGTTGTAATATTTAGTTGGCAATTATTTTTTTGTACAATGTAATTTTCTAAGTTTTCAGTATAAATTAGGGACTAGAACCAAACCGCCCTAATTAACCCTTGAGTAGTAGCGTTGCCTTTTATAACACAAACGGTAGCGCTGATCCATTTTGTTTTTAATTTTTTGTCAACAAATATTTATTTTTTTCCTCTTTTAAAATTATTACTTCAAAATACACTATTTTAGAACACACCTGCAATGTTACTTTTAGAAAAGAGTCTTTTTACATATTTTCAAACTTGAATTTCTATTGAAAATATTTTTTTAAATAGAAACAAAAATGGATATAAATATGATAAACAGGTGCTGATTAAACATTTTTGTTGTTTAATTATTATAATGTAAGCAGATAATATGTCACTCTGGGCAATAAAACTTAATTATTTAAAAAACTATGCACATTATCAACATTACATATATACATTTATGTTGGTTATTATATTTTAAGTAGGTACTGAAACACACAACCTTGTAAGTAACTTTAAAACAAAGCTACGGCAATTTTAAAACAAGTGGATGACACTGCCCTGTGCTCCGCACGACCACTGAAAGGTTAAAAACAAAAAAAATCGTATCTCTGAAAATAACCGAATGGTTTGAACTAGTCTGAACCCATATTTAGCAGTATTGTTTTCTTTTTATTAATTTTTGTATATTTGTTTTAAATACATTTTTGGCAAATATTTCAAAAACAAGGTGATTTTTAATATTAATTATATCAGAAAAATTATTAATTAAAAAAATTTAAAAAAAAAAATTAATTTTAATATAAAATTTACAAAAAATTGGGATAAATAAAATAAAATAAAAATGTTAATTTACAAAAGAGATAAAATTGCAATTTATGACAAAAACTCTACCAAAAAGCGCAATTTATGCCACAGATATTTAAAAAAGACAGATTTATGACGGAAAAATGAGGAAAATTGTAACTTATATTGAAAAAATACAATTAAAAATGGCGAATTGAATAAAAAAAAACATTAAAAATGTTCATAAAAGTGGAATTTAAGACAACCTCGGTGGTTTTATATATATATATATATATATATATATATATATAAATTATATAAAATAAATTAAATTTTATTAGAAGCCTTACAATCATAAATGTGATAAGTAAACAACAATTATGCACTATCAAAATGCTAAAATATGCACTAAAAATGCCGAAATATACACATAAAAAAGACAATTAACACATTTGAAAATTGCAATGAGATTTAAAATTATTTATAATTTTTATGACAATAAATAATTATATATTTTTCTAAATTTTCAATTGTAAATTTTTGATGTCTTTTAATAATATGTTAATAGTATGCTGAAAATGACATTTCTATTTATGTTTTTGTCTAATATGGTGACTCCAACGGATTTATAACGCAAAAAACACACAAGTAGAGTGCCCGATCTATTTTTAGCATAAATGTATACCCTAAATAAATTTTTAATTTTTTTTATTATCAATATTATCATATTATAAAGAACACGAAAACTTGTATGTTATTTTGTAAGCTTCATTCATATATTTTTTATTAAAAACACTTAAATCGCATAATAAATATTAAAAAAATCAATCTTTTATGCCAAATTATGCACTATAAATGAGAAAGTACAATAATATGCAATAACGTTGCAAAAAGCTAGTTATGCATTTGCATATGTAAAAACCAATGTGTAATAAGTATTATTTGTTAATTCTAATTATTTGTAGCACTGATTAAGGGAGTTCTACTAGTCCCGAAACATATGCATGTTTAAATGTTAAATTATTAAAGTTTATTTTTCAATCGTAATTGAAAAAAGATTATTTGGTTTTTTTCCCCTGTGCTCGAATAGCAGTCTCACCAATTTTATCTCAATATTAAAGAAGGACGTTATCACTACAATACAATTTTTTGAAATACAGTTGAACTTCAATAAGTCAAAATGCAATAACTCAAATTTTTGATGACTTGAATCAAATCGGTTGGTAATAGCGTCAAGAGTGAGAATTATATGTAAATTTGACTTAATAACTCGATTCTATTATTACTCGAATATCTTGATAACTCGAACAGAATATTCAGCGACACCTTTGATAAGTCAAATTCTGGAGTAGAGCATTCTACTATGATCTACGTATTTTTACCTCTCGAACTCATATTCGGTTTCTGCTCTACTTCAGTTCAGGTATATGCTTTATTAGTGTTGTTACCAAGTGAAAAAATATACTGTGCCTATTTGTTTGTATCATGATATTTTTATTGTTGTCAATATGTTAGTAAAACTTTAAAAACGTTATCTATTGATGAAAAATTTAGACATATAAAAAAGTGGAAAACATGATATAGGTATAAAGTATGGTATTTCAACAAGTACAGTATCTTCTATGTATTATAAAAAATAAGCAAACAGTTATCACTGCAATGACAGTAGTAGAGCAAGTGGGAGTGCCAAGAGGCTAGAAAACTAACTTACGCAAATGTTGACTAAGCAGTTTTAAAATGGTTTAAATAGACAAGAGTGCAGAATTTACCTATGTCTGAAGCAAGCAGCAAGATTAAAATTTAACAAAGTTGCTTTTCCACCCAATATGACAACATCAATGTAACACACACACTTTACACTTTATAAATAGTACTTTATAAGAAGTCAAAATTTTAATAACCCGAATTGTTTTTATAGCAAGTGATGGTTTGAGTTATTGAAAACCAAGAAACTCTAACAAAGTACAATTTTTAAGAATGGTAGTGGAAAATTTTTAAAAAAGTCTAACCATAGATATTCAATAAAATTTTTAAATTTTGCAAGTGAATTTGAAACGGAATTAGATATATACTTTTTTTCTATGTGCCAATTTCATTACTCACAAAATGTAAATGAAATAAATAAATCCGTTAGTAGAAAGCTTAATAAAATCAAATTCGTAATTAATTTTTAAGCAATTAGTAAATAAAATAAAAACACTGTGTTAAACTTGTTTTACCCGATATCCAGAAACAGCAATACACATACATGAATAGTGCAAAGCTTTTTCTCTGGCGATAACTACGAAATAAAATATTTTTATAATAAAAATGATAATTTTGTAAAATAAACTTACGTCAAAATCATCCAGAGCAGCCGCTAATTCTCCCGGCCCATCATATGGACTCTGCGTCGGTTGGGGTGTCCTCCCTTGAGCAACATCACTAATAGTGTGAACAGCCTCACAAACTTGCTTTAATACATAATCCCTGTTAGCTTTAGCAGCAGCCAATTCTGGATGGCGGACGTAAACTTTAGATGCAGTCAAAAGCATAGTGGAATGTTTTTTAAGTACGGCTCTAGCTGCAGCCAAATCATCCCTCAATTGAGGATCCTTTAATTCTTGCTGACGTTTTGCCGCTTGATTCATTAATTCATTGGCATTATGTCCGAAAGCTTTGATGTTATCTAATAATTCGCCTTGGCTCGAAGCATCCCTTAACTTTTCTAAATTATCCTCAACCACACGTAGCGATTTGAGCAATAAGTGAACATCAACCATGTCGGCTAATATAAGCAACCGTGTGACGGCTGATAATAAATTACGAGCTGCACGAACCATATTGCCACGTTTTAACGATGAGCATGGATCTTCGGAAAACTCCCTCGCTGCAATACTCATTGCAGTACCTACATAAAAATTTCTATTTGTTATAATCTAATCAAATTAGTATATGACCATTTTTTTAAACAATTACTATTAATCATTCATACATAACAATGGAAATGCACTGAATTATCAAATAATCAATCGACATTTTTAATACAATTAATGGTCCTTAAAATTGAATTTTATGAAAAGTTAATTGACTGACAATTTTGATCAAAATAATTTTCAAATTTGATTTTATGAGGCAAAATTGTTCGCACTGACCTGTTTTGCGTACTTCATCGACAGCAGATAACATTTCCTGTGTGATATCTTTGTTTTCATAAGCGATTTGTTCTCCCTTCTGTATGAAATTCTCGGTAGCCTTCTCGACAGTGCTGACAAGTGCATTGGCCCGTTTCGACTTGCCCTTTTTCTTTTTGCTGGGTCCTTTTGTGTTGACAAGGGTTGTAACTTGAAGTACGAGGGGTTCCAGTGTCTTTTCCACAGACATTGTACGAATCTCTAAATTCTTGGGGTCCCATTTGAGACCAAAGTGGTCAGCCATGGTTAATAACACAATATTTGAGCTGTTAAAATTGCATAGAAACAAATGCAATTATCTAACTGTAAAATGTTAATTAGTGTCAGTTCTCTTACCTTTCAATTGGCACAGGAAGTTGAAATGGTTTATTTTTTATATAAAATACTAGCTAAGATGTATAAAACTGCTGCAGTAAGCGCAAACGGATTTCTCTAAGTATTATGAATCATATCCAATGCGTCAATTTCGGTTTCGTTTTACTCACAGCACCACTCCCACTCTATCACTATAAAATTCAGTCTGTTTGATCTGTTTCTGCGATTTTTTCACTATAGAAGGACTACATAGATTTCTACACGCTATTACCAAGTGGAGAACAAAGATGGCGCGACCACCATAACGTACGTGAAGTTGTCCACGTAATATATTTAGGCGGGGAATGATTCTCCCCTCTTCTCCAACATTCTAAACAGGGCCGTAATGTTGAAATGCCTAATGAAATAATTATTTTTCAAAGCACATTATTTGTGCTTTGTGAATTGACGGTTGCCAGCACAGTGTGAATTTAGCTGTAACCAAGTTTAGCTTGTACGTAGACGCGTACTTTTCTGCCAACAGCACCTGTAATATACTTTACAATCCTAAAATGTGTGCTTAGAAATTAATTAAGGTGGATATGCGAAGAGTATAACACAGAAAAAATAAAAACTTTTTTCGATTCGGGGCTTCAAATAGCGACTCTGTCACAAGACAGGGAGGAGCCTTGGCTGTGATACGTTAAAGCCATTTTACACTTTGTTGAATTCTCCAAGGATTTGCCCGAGCAATTCCACAAAGAATCGGTGAGCCATTTCTATGTAGAATTATACAAATCCTGATTTATACACAATCTTAAATTCAAATTAAGACAATATGAAAAACAATAAATGGTGCTTTTGAGAGCTGATTTTATATTAAATATATTATACAGAAATGGTTATTTTTCATATTCCTGAATCATCAATTCAACCTCCTTTCTTGACCAGGACATTATAAATATAAATAAAATACAGGATTTGACATAAATTACTATGTTTTTTATCACAATTTATTTAGTCACACCGTGACTGCAGTTTCGACTGAACCTCAGTCTTCATCAGACGTTACATGAATGAATTGCAAACTGCAGTCACGGTGTGACTAAATAAATTGTGATAAAAAACATAGTAATTTATTTCAAATCCTGCATTATGAATTATCACTTAGTAACGGTCGATTCTATCAATTTTCATAAATAAAATGAACAGATTGGAAAACAAAACTACCACAAATAGAGGTTGAAGTAAGCAAGCACCGAATTGTTGCATTGCTCTTTTATTGGGCATCCGTTTTCACTCCGCTCGCATCGTTTCAACAGAGCATTAAATAAAACTTGTTCTAATTTTTCAACGAGCAAGCGTTACCTTGTAATACCACCGTCTTACATGTATATAATATACATGTAAGACGGTTGTATTACAAGGTAATATTAATAATAATAATAAATTAATAATTCAATATGGAATTGCTCTGACAATTCCGTGGAGAATTCAACAAAGTGAAAAACGGCCTTTATTGCTGATAAAGAAATTTGGGTTACGAGCGAGCATTACAATAAAATTCTAGAGGGTAGCATAATTAATCAACACCTAGTAAATAGTGGAGTTTTTCAAACCAATTAAAATATAAATATTAGTCGGCAGTATGACATTCGCTTTACGTAAATTGAACCAAAGAGATAACTGTACCGGAAAGTAAATAAGACAATTGAAGAACAAGTGATTCAAGGTACCAACTTCTTCGCACGAACAAACACAAAAGATTATCCACAAAATGTACTTATAATTCTTATAATATATATCCGTAAAATTACTATTCGCAAACTCTTCGAACACCGCACCGATCGACGACTCATGAACCATACTGTGAGAAAACAGGACATAGGATAGTAGGACCGCTGAAGCCTGAAACTGAGATTTTGATAATTAACCGCTTCCCAGCCAGCAGAGTCACGTCATTTTCATGTCATTTTTTAGTGATATTCGTAAATCTAACGTCAGATGACTAATAGTTGACGTCCAATAGACGTAATTTTTAGTCGAATAAATTACTTCTCATTTTCGACATTATTTTTTGTGTCATTTTTAAGACGTCATATTTCCGACGTCATGTTGATGTACGTTTCACGTCGAACAACCACATGCGACGCGCCTTCTATTAGTCTCTTTCGTTACTATCTTGTGCACACGCCCCACATAATTACAATCCACACGTTTTAGGAATCTATCCTCACTCATTAGGTACGGCGTTAAGTTTGAACATAATAGCATTGTTATCAGTAGTTAGCCAAAAACTAAGTTGATATGAAATAACTTCGGATATTCAGTGAAAGTCATATGTGAAATTAGTTAAAAGAAAAAGATATTAGCCTAAATATGTATCCAATATGCAGCAGCAAAATAACTCACAATATAGTAAAAGGACGTTACATTTAATGCTCTAATTATTACTTTCAACCAATAAAAAGTTTATTATTAATCACCATTAATTATAAACACTTTATTAGTTGAAAGTATTTATAAAAGTATTAGATGTAACGTCCTTTTAGATGTTGGAATGGGTAGTGAACTGACAATAGGATAATTGGTGGTTAGTTATTTAAAAAATTACATTTATTTTAACGTACATATCGGAATTCTTCTGCCTGCCAGCACTGAGATAGAAGGCAGAAGAACCGAAGAAATGTAATTTTTCAAATAACAAACAACCAATTATCCTATTGCCAGCTCACTACCCATTCCAGTGTTGATACAAGTTTATTGAAAAAATACCAGCACGTCTATTTTACGTCAATCACTGACGTCTGTTTCTGACTGTAACTGACTCAACATGACATTCTCGCAATCACCTGCTCGTATTGTCAGCAAAATATTATTTTTAAAACTTGGCAACCAAAATATCATGAAAACCCATGGTAATGGCCACCGTTAAGAGATGAGAATTACTGACTATTCTAATAGGAGTCATAATAGATTCATACTGCACAAATGCAGAAGCAAACTTAGCTAGAAAATTAGCCGACCACTCTTCATGACTCTTGACGGAGTTGAACCTGGCAGTTTACAAAATGTTTCAATTTTAGACCAAATATAGGACGGCAAGAGTTTCTGTTCAAAGAACTGCAGAAGAATTTAAAACTGCAACTGTATTTACGTGTTAAAATCTTCTTTGTTAACGCAGTCCCTCTTTTAGCTTCTACAAGACGCTCAAGTTTGCCTGTACAAAAGAAAATAGACAGAAATATTTTTCTCTTATTAACTGCCTTAGTACACTCCTGATCCCACCAAGGACATGGTTCTCTATGTACAACATTCTTTGTTGGGTTAATTTTTGGCGAATATGCTACAGCTGACTACCATCCAAGCGCTAAGTTGGTTATAATCTGGATATGATAAAAAATGCCATCTTACTGTCTATTAAGATGACATTTTTGGTCAAAATGGTCACTGCCAAAAGAATCTCGGTGGAGGAATTGCATTTGGCTGCAATATCGGGCAAAGCAATGACTAAGTCAACAACAGTA
Organism: Tachinus sp. AB-2021; assembly: GCA_030264575.1. Lineage (NCBI taxonomy): Eukaryota > Metazoa > Arthropoda > Insecta > Coleoptera > Staphylinidae > Tachinus > Tachinus sp. AB-2021. The sequence goes on from JARJEC010018035.1 coordinate 14,887, forward strand.
TTATGCAAATTAGTAGGACAACGGTCATTTAAAATAACTTAGTCTAAAACATAAATGGGTGTTCCTAATTCAATGCCATTCCTGTTGTTATTACTGTGACCCCAAAGAGGACGGTGAACGTTAAAATCACCGACCAAAATTTTATTGCTAAAGAAAGAAGAAACTCCTCCATATCAATTTTTTTTCTCAAGCATTGTGAAAATGGCCAAAGCTTGGAATATGAAAGGATTTGTTCGGCCAAAACCACGTCTCACATAATAAGTCAACATAAATATTGAACTCGTGAATTAGACGTAGCAACTGCGGCGGTATTTTGCCATATTAAAATTGGATATTCCAGCTAACAAGAGAAATCCGTGCCTGACTCATTATTAGATACTGAAAAAATAGAATTAAAATTAGCAAGAACGAGAGATAGCGTGAAACCAGTTTCCAGCGAATGACAAACAGAGAATTAATTAATAGATTTTACTAAAGTTTGAATTGGTTTAAGGATGAAGTTTTCATCAATTGAAAATTGATCTGACAAATATGTTAGAGTATGCTAAGAAAAAGAAGTGGGAAGCGATACTGAGGAATTAATGGACGACTGTGTCTGTGATAGAGACTTATCTCACTTGACATAAACTCTTTTTTCTTTTAGAGTAGGGCACAGTAGTATTTTCACTTACTAGAAATACAAGGGATTGATGCAGCAATCTCTAATAATCTTGAGGCCACCGACAAAAATAATACTCTATTACTAGAGCTACAAAATTCTGACAAGGGAAGCGTAGCCGGAATGTCTCTTGCCAATTGAGCTTGAGCAAAAATTTGCACAGTTTTATGAAAAGAGTACCCATGGTAAGCCATGGTTTCTTTAATTTTTATCCATTCCCCCTTTCAGCTGATGGTCCATGATGCACAAACCATCAGCTGAAAGGCAAACATCTATTTTATGGGGACCGGAGCATGACGGGCATTTGGGATATCTGCATTTACAAATTTTCGAAGTGTGTCAATAACGCAGACAATTATTAGCATTGTATCACTTTTGGAATATAGACACTGACTGGTCTTAACTTCAGAACGAAAAATTAGTTTTTGAGAAAGATATGACCACAAAAAGTAACGAGTACGGTGTTCAAAAGTTATTGAAATGTTACACTTTAATGTCTACATTCAGATCTATATAAACTTAAAATCGATCTCAATAAAATTTTGAACTAACAGTGAAAACGCAAAATTAATGCAGTTTTTCTCAATTAATGTAGTCGAAGAATCATCTACATGTTCTGCGAGGTTATTTTCTTTTGAAACTCCAAAAGAAACTTCCATCAACAACCCACAACAAATATTAGTTAAATTGCATTAAACTTAAAGCTAAAATAGAGAAAATTTGAAAGAGATATCCTCCAGAAACATGCATATAAACAACACAACGAAAGGTGAGTATGACTAATGTTTTTTAAACCATGAATCGCGTATCCTGTTTGTTCGCATACTTTATTTAAATGAGAATGAAATCATAAAAGATACATACATCGGTTCTGAGACTTTTTGCGTATCACTCAGTTCCACAAAATGTGTTTTTTCTTTGTTAATTAAGGATGATAGAATTAATATTTTGTTTTTAGTTTTCTCCTTTTACCTAATTGTTATTAATTAATTACTTAATAATAAATTGAAAACAACTTTTACAAAAATTAAAAAGCGTCTAATAATACCTAAATTATAAATGTATTTTAATTTGTTTCAATATATAGTTGTTCGGCTTGTAATATTTTCATAATTAAAAAATAAAAATAAATATGAATTACAACACTAAATAAAAAAGCATGGTTACTTCTATAATTAATTAACTAATCTAAACTAACCAATTATCATCAAAATCATTACCAACACTTATATATGTTATCTGTCGTGCGTTTTGTTCAATTGGATGTTCAACATGGGGATAATTTGCTCATTAATACACTCCTGTATCGACTAAGTAGTGGGAGTTGCGCGAAGTTAGCACAGTATAATAATTTCACGTCAATTTTACTCGTAAACCTAATATTGGTGCCACAATAAATTTCACTTTCATAATATAAATTTTAATATTTTAAGCTAAAAACTGATTATTATATTTGTAGACATAATTTTTACACAACTCTTATCTTTACTTATATCAATACAATAAAAAAATAAAGCAAATACTTGTAACAATATTTTTTTAAAACAAAATGGCGGGTTCTTTTTACACCATAATAATTATTAGAAAGGAATTAGATGACAAATTCAACATTAATTCAAAAATGATGACCAATCATACGTAACAAATGCTTTAATTAATGAATCATCGCATTCTTCCTTAATTCTTCTCAAACATTTTAAAGCGTTTTTATTTATTAACCTAGATAAGAGACTATAAAATATGCTTCATTTAAATGTACCAGCTTGACATAGTTAGTTGAATTCTTTGATATTTCTGAACCCTCAGATTTTTTAAGAAAGGAAATTATTCAATGGGCAAGTTACTTTGTTTAATGTTTGTTTTGCTGAATCTTGTCGGGATTTATGTATTGTTAGCCTTGAACGCAAAATCCAATAACAGTACTTTAAAACTAGTACATGCTGTAAGTTTCACAATGTATTAAGGTTATAAGTGTCATTAATTACTCTTTAATCATTGTATGTTCTCTTCAAATACACATCAATAGCTTTTATCTCTTAATAATTTATTATCATATAGCAATAATTGGAGTATACATTATCAATAGCGGAAATTGACTATATTAGAATGGTTAGATAATACATTATTATTTAAATATTTAAATTATTAGTTTAAAATTTTATCATCAATTTTTTATCAATAAAAATTGTTTTGACTTGGTTAAATTGTTATAACTTTTGCTATTAAAACAATATTAAATAATTAATCAAATAATTAAAACATGATTCTTTAGAAAAAATAAGTTTCAATATAAATTGTAGATTTTATCATTGTTTTCTTCTTCATAAAACACAATTTTAATTGATTATATGTTATAAGTTATATTTTTAATATGTTTTTAGCTAGAAACCTATTTTTTATTACAAATTGCATTTTTGTGTGATACATTATTGTTCTTTTTTGTAAATAATTTTTAATATAAAAAATCACATTTTTAGTCATCAATTTTGAATTAGATTAGACAAAAGTTGCATTTTTAGTAAATTTTGTGTTTTAAGTGTTTGTATTTCAATTTTTGAAGAGAATTGTAATGCTTACTAAATTTTCTATAATCACAGATTTTTGCTCATAAATAATAATTCATGAAAATGTAAACAACATATCTTAATTTCATCAATCTCTTTAATCATTTCTACAAATTCATTCCTCAATGGATGAGATTGAAGATAATAAATCGTATAAAAACAAAATTCGTTTTTCATCCATCTGTAAATTTCCCGTCCAGTAAATTTTTCAAATTTAAATTTACGATATTTTAATATGGTCCATATGAACATGAACCTACCTACCCACATTTACAGAATCAAGTTTTTAAAAATACCTCTAAAGTTATTTTGTTTCTACTTCATTTAAAATGACGGCTTTGTCTATGCACAATTCTTACTTTATTTAATACTTTACTCTGACTTATTATTTTTCAGTTATTTAGACATGGTGAACGAAGTCCATCAATATCTTACAAAAATGACCCTCACAAAGACCACATTTGGCCTGGTGGTTGGGATCAGTTAAGCAAGGTAAAAAATATTTATAATTTTAATATTAAATTACTTTATCTATATAATTGATAGAAAGATTAGAAACTACTATGTTTTTTATCACAACGTGACTGCAGCTTCGTCTGATGAAGACTGAGGACAAAACTGCAGTCATGGTGTGACTAAATAAATTATGATAAAAGCATTATCGTTTTATTTCTAATCTCGTATTATCTATATTTCAGAGAGGTAATTTGGAAGAATACCATTTGGGAATAAGTTTAAGAATTCGATATGAACATTTTTTGCCGAAAATTTATCACCAACAAGATATCCTTATTGAGAGTAGTTATGCAGACAGATGTATCATGAGCGCTCAACTAGTTCTAGCTGGTTTATATCCACCCGAAAAAGATCAAATTTGGAATGACCATTTATTATGGCAACCAATTCCTGTACATTCTATTCCACGATTTATAGATAATGTAAGTTAAGAATATCTTTCTTATTTTAGGGCAAGAACCCCTGTTTTTATACATAAATTTCTTAATATAAAAATAACGCAAATATACAAAATAAATAAAATTTTGCATTTTCGTTAATTGAAATCTTTAGTCTACATAAATTATGTAGCGTAAAATGTAAAGAATACTCAAAAACGCCTAGAATTCAAATATAACGTCGGTCTATGTCGAATGGGTGCTGTGGAGATTAAAAAACTGTGAGTATATAAAAGAAACAAACAATTTTAACGTACATTTTGTAAATTATGTATGAAATTCAGTGAAACTTCAAAAAATATAAATTAATTGTAAAATTCTATAAATTTTTCTGAAGTGTGTAAATAATGTCTGAAATTCTGAAATTCCAGAAATATTGCTAATTATGTGTTAAATTTTGTAAAATACTTGCAAATATATAATTTTACAGAAATCACAATCAAAAAGGACTGCATAAAACATTCCAAAGAATTAGCAAATGTATAAGCAACAGGACGGCTGAAGAACATAACAGTTAGGTTAGGTTAGGTTGGGTAAGGCGAAGTAAGGTTAGGTTAGGTTATCGTTTTTGAAAAAAAAAACTGTGAGTATATAAAAACAAACAAACAATGTTTTATGTAAAAACTTCTAAAACGCAAAAAAGTTCATATTTCGGCTCCGTTCACGAGTTATCAGCCGAAGTTTTGTAAAATGTCGAGTAATTACGTAAATTATGCGTGAAATTTTATACATAATTTACAAAATTTACGTTATAGAAATAACGTAAATTTTGTAAATTATGTATGAAATTTAGTAAAACTTCCAAAAATATAAATTAATTGTGAAATTCTATAAAATTTTCCGAAATGTGTAAATAATGTGTGAAATTCTGGAAAATGTCCAGACATATTGCAAATTATGTGTTAAATTTTGTAAAATACTTGTAAATATATAATTTTATAGAAAATCGCAATAAAAAAGGACTGCAAAAAACATTCAAAAGAATTAGCAAACGTTTACGCAACAGGGCGGTTGAAGAACATAACGGTTAGTAACAAAGAAATATTTGATTACTTGACCCTTCATACGGGACAATCTGTTGCGTCGTTAAGGGAACTGGAAACAATTTATAATACATTGGAAATCGAACAATTAAATGGGTTGACTTTGCCAGATTGGACTAAATCGGTATTCCCAGATAAAATGAAAGACTTGGCGGCACTTGGGTTGGCTTCCTTTAGCGAGACCGAACCTATGAAAAGAATGCATGGAGGTTAGTCTCACACTTACAATAATAAAAAAATACTGTTTTAATTTAAATGATTAAGAATTATCAGTTTCTATCAAAATTAGGTTGCTCCTGCTCTTACTAAGCGCGGCACCTATATCTCTATATCAGCTGCAAAATTTAGAATTTAGACTCTACTAGGTAGTAGGTACGATATTAAAATAATTGTGCGCATGCTGCGCTACTGTTGAATTCTTTTTCAGCTCGATTTATTTTTAGGTGTGTTGGTGAAAGAAATTTTAGAACATATGAATGATAAGCAAGCAAAGAAATTAAATCCAGACAGACTAATATTTCTATATTCGGGGCATGATTTAACAGTGGTTAGCTTATTAAGGGCACTAGGATTCGAAGAATTAATTAAACCTCAATTTGGAGCTTCTGTTATTTTAGAATTGCATGAAATTGGAGGGGAATATATTATTAAGGTGAGTATTTAAACTTAGATACATTAAATAAATTATTATAATTTCCTTGATTTAGACCAAACAAACAAACTATAATATTCACAATGTGGAAAATAGACAAATAATACATGTTTATTAAGCAACATTTTATTATTAAAAAACTATCAAAATTTTGTTCATGTAAAACCAGCAACAAATATTAATAGGTGTTATGTTGCTACTACTACTACAAAGATTTATGTATGAAAGAAATTACAAGGTGTACAATAAAGGAATATTATAGCTTACCTGAAACATAAGCTAAAATTTTCTTTTATTTTAAGTTACAATATGCATGTATATAGTTTTATATTAATAATATAATTAAAACATAAATTATATATTTAAAATATACATAAGACAACTTAAAGGAAACAGGCGATTTTCTAGAAAAAAAAACTGAATTCTTTTACTACTTTTCCTACACTACTCGAATTACTTTTATGATTTTTCTGGTATTTCGTATTTATAGTTTCGAAGGTCTTTAATTGCTAAATCGTCAGAATTCCTATTTATATTTAAATTTAATAAGCAAGAAGATATTAAAAAATTATAAAATAGGAATGGAGAGAAAAGACTACGAGTACTTACAAGTTAAGAAAAAAAACTAATGATAGAAAAAGGGACGGACACTGCAATACTAATTAATATACCTAATTGAAGTCCTCGGGGAAAGAAAGCTATAAGCCAAATCTCAAATATTAAAGAGTTTAAGAGTCATTTTTAATTTAAATTAAGTTATGATCTTACTCGCAATAAAAATCCGAATTTTTTATACCTGCTCACAGGCAGAGACCGATTTGACTGGTCCCGAACTAGTTTCCGAACAGTCAGCGGATATGTTAGAACAACAAACTTTTAGTTCGAAATTAGTCAGAATTTTGTTGGAACACGAAACTCCGTTTTCAAACTGGTTCAGAATCAGTTTTGGGACTTTTTGGAACATACCTCTAATGTGTTTTTCGTATATATTGGAGTATGCAATTTAAAAAAACAATTACAAATTACACATTGTTTTTATTTGAGTTTTAATTTGCATTACTCACAGATTGTGACTTATAACCTTCTTCCCCGAAAATATTTAGATAAAGTAGGCAATAAATTTAAAATTATATAATATCTTAATGATAAGTTACTTAGTTGGGTTTTTTGGGCAAATCCACCTTTATAGATTATTATTGAACATCTGAAAGAGAAACATAGGAAATAACTATAATTAATGGAAGAAGGAGGAATATAAAAAACAATACATAAACATTATTAAAAAATAAGCGGAATAGATAGGAAAAGTTTGCATAATTAAACAGAAGCACAAAACAGGAGAAAATGCTGATTTAATATGCTAAATACCATGGAAAAGTGCTAAACACAGTAAAGGCACCTAATTGAAATAGACATACCTATACCAACAGAAATTGCAGACACCAAGAAAGTTAAAAAAAATGGAGATAGCTGGAAAGAGAACGAAGACAAAAATGAAATTGTACGTATCACAATTACAGGCAACGCACACAAAAAGAACGGAGATCGCAAACAATATGCAATATACGCAGATTTATTGAGACAATAAAAATGCAGAAAAGACAAGTTATTAGTATGGGACTAAAACGGAAAATAGTCGGAATTGATATCTTCCACGTAAGGAGAGCAAACAATAACTCACGAGAGAACTAGCAATGATCAAGGGTATGCGCCCGGAAATCAGAAGAGAATTGGTAATAGAATTTAAAAGTAATAGAACTCCAAATATATAATGATTATATCTATGAAGAAAAGTGGTATAAGGAAATACAAACAACTATAGTCAATATGGATAAGCAGCTGGAAAAATTAATAAGAGAAGAAAATATAAGATATAGAACGAACAAAGTAAAAGATAACGAAGCAAATGTTACAAATGCTTCCACGAAGAAGAAGATTCGAGACCAAAAAAGATTTTGTTCATTAGCCAAACAAATATAGGGAGACAATGAGAGGCACACCTATTTAAAACAAATTTTAAGCAACTAACTGACGTTTGTAAGAAGATCTAAGCTGATATAATAATGTCAATATTATTGCAGCAACGTGAGTACAGGTAGGAGTGCTGGACCGAAGCCAAAATCGTAGCCTAAATATTCAACAAAAATGGAATTAAATAGATAAAAAAGGATAAAGAGAGCCAGGAGTTACTGACAGAAAACGAGAACTTTAAAGAACAGAATCAAATAATACTCGGAGAAGTTTGCAGAAGGCATCCGAAGATAATTCATCAAATGTATAGAAGAAGAAAGAAGGTCATATTGATAGTGCAATAAGATCAAAGAAAACAAAAAAATCTTCAAGTGAGTGCCGCTGTACTCACAAAGGATGTCGATCACTCGCTCACTCACCAACGTCACTGACGTCACATAAATATGTACATTTGTATTTAACTTCAGACCGGTGACGGTGACGCTGATGTCACAAGTGATGTTGACGCCATAGGTGATGGTGACGCTGACGTCACCGCGTGACGGTCAATTCACAATTAAATTTCGGCCGAAAATCGATAGCATAGATGTATACACATTAAAAAATGCAATACAAACCGGAAAGAAGGTTAAAAGACAGAGAGGATAGTAGGAAACAGAAGAAAAAATCTGATAACATGGATCAAAATTAGCAAGAAAATATGCTTGAAATAAATGATAAGAATGATAAGACGACTAGGAAAAGAAGCTAATGGCAACGGCCACAAAAATGGAAAAATAGCAAATACAAAAATGAACTACAAGAAAATAAAAGGAGCTAGAAGATCAAACTCGACATAAAGAACTTACAGGTTAGTGTTGTAAGAGTTTTAGTTACTATTTTCTCTGTTTTGGCCAATTCATATATGTCTTTTATTATTTTACGTAATTAACGTTTGAAATAGTTTGATTAAATAGCGCCAATAACATAAAGTAAAGAATGAAAATCATAAAAGCACTATTTTTGATGTGTCAATGTCATTTTAATAGCCAAAAGAGAGAAACAAATGAAAAACATACACAAGAAACTTTGCAACGAGAATGCCGAACAAAAGTTAGAGAAGTTACAAATAAAAAGATATAAATAAAAAAATTAAATTAAACGTAATGAACAAAAGTCTATAAATTTTGTTCATTGCAAAGAGAATCAAAATAAAAACAGAAGAACATAAAATATGAAAGACAATTAGGATTAATTATCGCTTCTCGAACAGCACGGACAAGATCTTAACTTTTTCCCCTCAAAAAATACATTTACTTTATATTTTAACAACAAAATTTTACAGTGTTGACAAATACGTATAAAAAATTTGTAAATCAAATTTAAAGACAAACCATATAAAAATATATATTTGTATATTTATAAGACTGTTACACTTATAAATTAAAGAGAGGTAATTGGGACAAATTTTTTTTTGTAATAAACTCTCAAATAGGTGCAGACAAGATAAAAAATACAGAACGATTGGGTCGACCTCGGCTTATATACAATTTTGTCTCTGAATATTAAGTACGGAATTAAAAGAGGCAACAGCGATGAAAATTGCTTATAGAAAAAGCAGCACGCTCGATCTCGGCGCAACGATGGAATCAAGTAAGTAATAAAGAGGGTAAGAGAAAAAATAATAAATGCACATATGCGTTTATCACCCAAAATACGTAGTTTACGAAAAGAAATATAAATTATAAAGGTTAATTTTTTTTTATTGAATGCCTGCTTTTATAGCATCTTGCCTCACTGTGCGACGGCATAAAACCTACAGGCGATGGGACGCTCCGAAAGTTCCACTTTGTTGCAGGTGGATAAAAGGCGACGGTGTTTTGTTATAGGGAAATGTTACAAGTGTGTACACAGTATTATAAGTGTATACATAAAATAAAGTTATAAAAATAAATGATAGTAAAAAATCAATATAATAAAAAAGACACGGAGGGAGGTTTGGTAGTTGATAAAAACAACAACCGTTTTAACACACAAAAAATTTATTCATTTAATGCTTCTCTTTAGTATGTGAGGCTTGCGAGAGAATTATTATATTTTTAAAGGATTTTTTAATGTATAAATATTCACTTTTTTGTATTGTTCTTTTTAATAATAATTTATCTATTTTTTTAACTGCTAACTATTTCTATTAGTTTTTATATCGATGCATTTTTTTGATATATTGTATAATATACAGGGATAGCAACAATGATTAACGATTGACTAATAGACAAATAAGGTATGCACTTAAGCTAATACGTAAAAATGAAAATGCACTAGATGTGGTTTCTTCATAGGCGGAACAAATATAAATAAATAGCGAGATATATATTATTAAAAAACGAACAAAACATTTATTGCACATTAGATTTTATAACAAAAAAAATTAGTGTTCCACTACATAATGTGCTATTAATATAAATACATCTTGGGCTTCTGTAAACATATTGAAATTGTTTTTTAATTATTCAAAAAGTGTCCGCTTAACGGAGATTTCAGTGTATAATATAATGAAACAAAATATTTAATTACAATGAATAATTTGATATTTAATTTCACATTACTATTTTTTCTAAATTATGTTCTATCATAAATGTTAAATGCTTTCAGGTTCTTGAGTAATTTTTTGCAACTTATTTCCTCACCAAAAAGCCTCGTTTTCAAATGTATAAGTAACATTTCACATTCTATATTAAAAAATGACTACAAATAACTACAATATCATAATGTAAGTAAGTAAAGGTATGGTCTCTCTACTCCGTTTAATCGTTGCGACCAAACGCATGCAATTAAAGAAACCAATGGCAAGCTTTGCAATTTGTTGCAACTTGTCACTGTCAATAGAACGCAAATTTGTGATTAGTTCATTTAATCGCATGCGTTTAGTCGCAGTAGATTGATCATACCTTAATGCTAATTTGGATGGTATAATTAGAAATTCACAATGTTTTTGCCATTTACTTGATCTACTCATAAAAAATGACTATTTTTGTATCTTCTTTATATTATTACCCACTAATAATAATTTTCTTAATAATCGTACAGAAAATACAGTAAAAGGTAATATACACGTTACAATATTTTGTACCACACACAGAACAAAACTAATGTCGATAATGCTGCAGTACCCACAAGTGATAACATAAGTGCGTAAGTTGGAAGGTTTGCAGTACGCAGCAGTCGAATCACTTACAGTACAGAACTTCCATAAAACATTATATCAACAATTGTATCTGAACATAAGTTGGAATATGTGTAGAGTGGTGAGTTAACTAACTAGAATTAGAGAGTAATAATTTTTTAAATCAAGAGGCTCTTCTACCTCAAGTTCTTTTAACAAATTCATATATGAATATGTGCTTTTTTGACCTATTTTTTTCCTTTTCATTGGTTTTTATTCATCATCTTCATCATTTAACAAAACCACAAGTCTATTTCTTAAAGATCTGCAGTACAAAATATCGTAACATATATAGAGCCCTTAATGCATAACTACTATGTTATCCAGTTCCGCCAGTTCATTTATAAGTTTTGGTGGAAAATGAAGCTTTAACTTGAGCTGAACACATTCCTTCCTATATTATATGAATGCAATGACATTTATATAAAAGAAATAAAGATTATTATCATTATACTGAGTAATCTGCTACATTTACTATATTGTTATATTTTTTCAAACAATAAATAAAAATAAACATAACCTGCACTTGAATCACTTGATATTACCAAATAACAGACGGATAATAATCCAGAACAAAATATTACTAAGTGAAGAATCTGGAAAATTACACGCACTATTTGAAAATTGCCTAATTTGGGTAGACATTTTGGATGACAAGTGGTATCACAATTTATGTACTTTGGGCCGTTTGCGACCACTGCATTACATTTACAGGTTTTTTTCTTTGGAATGTCGGCAGTGGTTTCCAATATTTGCGTTTGATGTCCTTGTTCTTCGTTTGTCATGTTAAAAATGATAGTCTTCTATATAAATTCTATCCCAAATAAATTTTAGACTACGTCACTTAAAATAATACTCTTCGCATATCACTTTTGCAGTTTTTCGGTAAATAATTTGCTAATTAGACAAGTAATAAACTTTTTAATTGGAAGCATGATACTTATATTGTTTAGAAGGCCCAGTTACACAGTTTAATATTTAAAATCAGCTGCTTTATGCGTGCTTTGTGTATTTTATTGAGAGCACATGCTTCACAACCGACCTTTTGCTTTCTATATATATATATATATTTTTTTTTTTTAAAAGTCCCCAAAAATGGGATAAATAAAATGGTTTTAAATAGTAGAACACAATGACCAATTTTATAAATGTTCTTATTAAATATAAAGTCAATTGAAACACTATTTTTACTAATGATATTAATGAATATATATATATAGATGTATTTTACGGTACCTCTATTAGATGTTTTAACGTAACCTGTCCAATTAAAAAACAAACTATTAATTCACAACAGAATAACTGGATTACTCACGCTCTCAGAAGACAAGGAGATAAACTAAAACGACTAAACTATATAAAAAATATCAAATAATCCAAATATTGACATCATCTATAAACAAGAAAAGCTATCTTACAATAAAAATATTATTGACTGAAAACTTCAATATAACACAAATAAAATTTACAATTCTGACAATAAGAATAAAGCTATCTGTAATATAGTTAATAATAACATTGGGCGGACAAAACACAAAAATAACATTAAATTGCAAATAGATAATAACAGAATAGTGAACCAGCAGGATGTAAAAAGCTTTCATTTTGCTACATTAATTCTTAATAAAACTGGGGATATGTGCAAATGGTTTATGTATGTATTTTTGATACGACTTCAAACGAAATTAAGAATATTATTCTATCATTAAAAAACAAAAATTCAAATCGGCTTGACAATCTACCCGTTAAACTTATTAATTTTGCTGTACACACATTGGCAGATGACATAAGTTTTATCATAAATAAAGCTATTTGTTTAGGCCAATTCCCATATAAGCTAAAACAAAGCAAAGTTATTTCAATCTACAAAAAAGGTGATAAGCAAGATGTGAAAAACTATCGCCCAATTGCACTTTTAAGTGTTATATCAAATATAATGGAAACTGCATTGGCACAGCCCAGTCAATTTTCTGGAGAGACATAATTTATTAGCAAAAGAACAATGGATTTCGAAGGAACAAATCCACTGAATCTGTGACAATACTTTGTTTATGGTTAACATGGTTAATTTAAATTACAAAAATATTGTAATGGGGATATTTTTGATTTGGCAAATACCTTTCGTCTCGACTTATTGATCACAAAACAAAAAATGAGCAGTCTAGAAATACGTGGTGAAATGCTAGACCTCTTGATTAGTTACCTGATAAATAGAAAATTAAGTGTATTTGTAAATGGCACTTCATCTGACCATTAAATTACAAATATGTGGGTCCCACAAGGTAGCGTCATTGGTCCATTAATATTTCTAAAGTATATCAATTACCTGC
>JARJEC010018081.1:0-11461 GCA_030264575.1 Tachinus sp. AB-2021
ATATTTGAAACTGGGAAAATTGATTACGAGGATGGTTTGCTGTAACATCCTTCTACAAACCCCAAACCTCAAAAATCCACCAAATTTTCCTTGTGCCATACTAGATAAAGGAGGGTTTTATATCTTTATTATTTATTTATATCATTTTTATTTAATTTTTTATCTAATCTAATTTTTTTTATAAAAAATTTTTTTTATACCAGGAAAGCTTTTCACAAATTATACTCGTTCTTAAAATATTTATGAAAAAAGTTTATTATTATTTATTGCTTTATTTTGCATTTTTTTGTTTGTTTTTGACTAGGACCTAGGAGTGGTTCTTCAATATATACTAAATATAATAAAATAAAATAAATTTTATTGCAGCCGATAACTTGATTTCTAAAAAAAATGTGGCACTGATATTTTCGGATGTAGATGGCGTCGGTGTAAATGTCTCCACTAAATGCTAAATTTTAATATAAATATTAGAGTAAATCCAACCACCAATAGCAGCCGAGATATAAAATAAACTAACTTTAATTTGTGAAGCGCAGAGAAATTTTGTTAGATTTTTGCGTATCGCACCCTCAAATGACTTGTTTGATATAGTCATTTGACGTTGCTTGTCAAAACTTGATATGTTTGATTTCAGTTACTTGTTTTCATAAAACTTTTGATTTACGTGGTTTTGTTACGTTTTATTTACGTATAATGTCCACCAATGAACTATAAAATACTATATAAAAATGTTCTATAAAATGTTTTATGAAACGTTTTATTTACGTGGTTTGTTAGGTTTTATTTGGATAAAATATTCACCAACGAAACAATAAATACAGTACATTACATTTACGTTTTTAAATTTACGTCAAAGAACGTAAATTTTACGTAAATATTGCATTTAAAGAACATGCAAATTTGAAATTAATTATTTAGTTATTTTAAAATTTATTATAAAATAACAAATTTAAGGCATGACATGACAATTGATATTTGTTAAATTTAACTAAATGCCAGTTATGTCAGTCATCGCGTAGGTAATGTGATAATAAATTTATATTTTAAAATAACAAATTGTAGTCACAAATTACAATCAAATACTGTGGCAATGCTGCCTATACCAAAAAAATTAAAATAAAAAATTAATTATATTGGATGTCCAGATAGTCCCGCTTGGGTCAAATATCTCAAGAACAACATGCCCGATTAAAATGAAAAGAAGTTTTTAAATTGTAAGAAAAAATGCACTAAAACATAAAAAAATCCACCCCAACTCTGAAATCTTAAGTAGAGACCCCATTTTATAGATACTGATTCTACGGGAAAAAATAAGTAACATTTATATTTAACACTTTTCTTGTTGCGTGATAAATAGCGCTGTAATCGACAAAAATTAAAATCAAAAACGGTACCGTACGCTCCTGTTATAGTGCAAACTATCTATTATTAATCTAAATCAGTACAAAAATTGGGGGTACTGGTTCCATTTGAATTTTCAAAATCAGCCCTTGCCACACTCCGAAGCTGGGGTGGGAGGATTTTATATCTTCTTATCTTAAGAATTATAAGCGTGCAAATTGTCATGTTGTTCTCAAGATATTTGACCCATACTGGACTTTCTGCACACCCTCTGGGGGCGAGGAATTTGAAATATTAAATACAAACCACATTTTTTATTGCAGATTCTGATTTAAAAAAATGGGGTGCTTATTTAAGAATTAAGAGTTGCCCTTCCTCCTTCCATTTTAATCTAATATTTGATCCAGGCGGGACTTTGTGGACACCCTGTATACATAATTATTACAAACATGATTATATAGTTACTTCACATTGTATTTAATAACAACAATATGAGAGCTTACATATTAATATATATGGATGAGTTAGGTCAAATCATTTCTAAGTTTATTATTTTATGTATTTTTTATGTTTTATTTTCACAGCCAATACACATCTTTAAGACACCAAAGTCTGGCAACCAATACCGACCAAACTTGGAGGTGGTGGGCAATGGCGTACCTAGAACTTTTGCCGCCCGCGGCGGTCTTCAATTGGCTGCCTTTTCAAAGTCAATTAAATGGTGGTTTTTATAAGAAAATAATAAACATAAATAAATAATTGTATTTGAACTATTTTACCATTATATATATACCTTATTTAAATTAAGCAACTTTTATTAAAAATACAAGCTACTTACGGAGGCCGTACGTTTCTCACCTACGCGACAAAATATATACCTAATTTACAAAAAAATACCATTAAATATTTTTTATTTTATATTTATAAATATATAATTTATTTTTTTTTAGTAATAAACAAATTGTATACATATTTGTATGAAAACATATTTATATATGTATTCTTCTAAAGCTGGATTTATGCAACCTGTTTTAGTTGTAAACATAAAAATTAAAATAAGTACAAAAACGTGCGCATAGCATGTAACCGCCCATGCAACTGCGGTTTTGGTTTTAAACTAATTTGAAACGAAAACCTTAACTACAGAAGCGGTTACATGATATGCGCACGTTTCTGTACATATTTTATTTTCTATGTTTACAACTATTACCGTTGCAAAATCAAGCTTAACTTTCTTAGTAGACAAATCGTGTATAATGTATTATCTCCATGGTAATGGTGTGGGAACTGTGCGGTGTGACTAAGCATTCGATAAATATCGAGCACGTACATTATTACATAAAACTTCTACTCGATGTCGGCACCATTAATGTCTGTATATAAATTTTTAAAGATAATATTTTGTACCCTACATTGACTTGACGAAGAAAAATATAGTAATCCCCCCCCCCCTCTATGTACGCCACTCTGGTGGTAGGCGTTTAATGTAAGAATTGGGCATTATTGTTGAACTGGAAATAGAAAATATTTCCACAAATCTAAATAAATTAATATAAAAATTAATTAAAGTAATTAGAACAAATTTGAACGTGTACTTAAGCTATGTTTTATTCTATAAATGTGTTAATTATTGTCGTCTTATCTATCTAATAGAACTGATGGTGCAGAACTACATAACAAAAAAACAGCTCGTAATTGTATTGATTATAAGGATGCGACATCAAAGAAGACAATCGATGTTGACATCGATATAGACCATCGTTGGCTATAAAATATCGAGTGTAAAATATCCATGTTAGTTAACATCGATAGTGCTTCTATATTGTAGTTAATTGTAATAGCAATTAATAAAGAATATTAAATTAGTTTGTGTACTTATGCAAAAAAAATCCAAAGAAATCTAAATTATTTTATACTAACAAATAACAATATTAAATTTAATCCACGACTGTGTAGATTATAAACTATAAGCAGATAGAACGTATTTTAAAAAGTGAAAAGTATATTATGTTTGAAAGAGATTATCATTGACTATGGTACTATTTGTACAATTCGAGTATTAAGAGAAGGGTAGCGTGTACAATGCGCGACAAAATATCATAATTACATCCACATTTACTTAACGTTCACTAGCGGAAAAGGGAGCATCCATGACACAGAATAATAATATTAAAAAGTTGTGTGTGCAAATGTATAATTTGTACATTTAATGCAGATTTTTCCTATATCCATTTGAAAATGTGATAACCCACACTTCATATCAGTTCTGTCAGAGAATAAATATAATGACCAGCTAATTGGTCGAAATTAGCCACGGTTTAATAAATTTTAATAAGATATATAAAAAGTCGTTTTATTTGTTAAAATGCACTATCCCATATATCAGTGAACATAAGTATAGTAATATATTAAAAATAGTTTAAATTTATTTTTATTTATTAAGTGGACAAAAGTACAGCAAATTAGATATTATAATATAAATATAGAAACCGATTGAATGCCTACTTGTACTACTTGTACTTGTACTTACCTTATCGCTGGTTGTCGTATTTGATATTTGCATTCTAAAACTTATCTATTTATTCTACTAACCTAACCTAACCTAACCTAACCTAACCGCAAAGGTATGTGAAGAAAAATGAGATTAATAATAGTCGTCTCATTGAACTTCTTTAAAAATGGAAGCATAAGAAGATGCTAATTTGCTTATTGTAAGCACGTTATTTTCAAAGTCAAAGAGCACAAAAATCTCGCAATAATTAGAGACAATATAGACCTCCTCGAGGTTATGGTAGGGCTTGGTCAGTCATGCATCAACTTAGTTTTTTAAAGTTTGAAAGAGAAAGTGCTGCTGATGCAGTGTTTAACAACATTTTTTAAATTTGACCAACCTGGACTAAGAAAGATCTTTTTTATCAACGCATGGATAAAAAGGATGTAATACGAGAGCTGCTATTTTTAGACAATGATAGTTGACGCTGAGTAACATACTTACTTTTTCTAAACAAATTAAAGACATCTCACGATACTTCCTCAACCCATTCAGACATGGCTGTGTTGACAAGAGAAGTTGGGATGGGTGCGCAGTAATGCGGGTCTATTGAGACTAGGAACCACTAGAAATTTGGCTCAATTGGCAACCATCGACACGTTCGTTGTTGTCGACGATGACGACGAGGATGACATTAACCTGTTATTTCAGCCAGTGGAACAATCAGAACAGCATAATATGAACATTTTACCGCCTATACGGCTGCTAGTAGAGGAGTCGCTGCCATCTATACGACTCAAGAAAAGAAGAGGTAATAATAAATAAAATACTATAAAGATGAAAAAATCAGATCAATTTTATATTGCCACTCGATTCTACGTAGAAAATGTCAATAAAATATGTTAGTCCTGTTGAAATAACTTAAGAAATAAATCAAATAGAAGCTATAATATAAATCACTTTTCCTTGCTACCAATAAACTAATGTCGTAAAATTAGCTTTTAGTCAGTCTTATCAGAAGTCTTATCAGAATTTATCTAGCATTATTAGTTTCTGAGATAACTTATAGAAACGTCGAACGCCACAAAAGAGATGCGCACCGATACCCATTAAGCCCATTAACTGCGGGAAGTCAATTCACGTTTAATAGTAAAAGAAAATTTGAAATACAACAATTGCATCTAGCATTAATTTTAATTAATGCATAATTAAAATTTATTTGTTTATTATTAATGTGTTTGATTAAATAATTTATTAAGAATAAAGTTTATTAATTACTTTTTTATTTTATTTTGTCAATTTTGATATATTTTAATTTGCTCATAAGACTACGTTTTCTTGAGATTGCAAATACACACTTGTAATTGCAAGTCGCAATTAAGTTGTTGTTTTAATATTTACTTTAACAGATTTTTTTTAATATTCATTTTATGTTGGCTTATGAAGCTCATAAATATGTTATCATTCTTACTTATCACACATTATATAAATGTATGGCTGTACGTATTATGACAAAACTTTTACTTAAAAAATATCTTGACAATTTTGCCAAATATTATTTATTTAAAATTTATTCAGTTTAAAAATTTTATTCTAAAAACTTTGTTAATTTTTTTATCAGTTTAATTTAAATTAATTAAAACGGAAATAGTAGTAGACACGTTTAGAGTTACGAATATGACAGAATATATTTAATATATTCTTAAACTGCAAATTTTAAGATTATTTTAAAAGATTTTAAAATAAATTTTTTGTTTAAACAATATTTGTATGCTGAAATATTAACTATATTTATTTGAACAAAGAATGTGTAAACCAATGGCTATAGTTTCCGGCGCATCCACCATAATTACTAAATTAATTATTTAAATAAATAATAAATTAGCAATTTATTGTTAATATAATTTTATATATAGTGATCATAAAATCCGAGAACTGTAAAATATTTTAAAAACAAAATGTTTTGATCAAAAGTGTAATGATTTTGAATCCTATATTTCTCTTACCCCCACTAGTTTCTTTCTACAAAAAAAACTTGACTTTTGTATTTAATATTTTTTATTGTAAAATAAATAGCGCTGTAATCGACAAAAAATAATTGAAACCGTTACCATATACTTAACGTCATATTCGACAAAATTGTTAAATACAAGAGTTACGTATGTTTTTCCGTAGAATTAAAATCTGCAATATAAAATGGGATTATTTTAAGATTTTAAAGTTCCCCCAACCATTTACTAACAAGTAAGCTTTTTCAGCAAATGGTAATTTCTATTTTTTATTGATGATTCTGATTTTATGAGATAAAATACGTAACTTTTGTTTTTAACACTTTTCTCGTTACGCGATAGTTGCTACTGTACTGTTTTTAATTTTATTTTTCATCAAAAGTGAATTCATTTTATTATAAATATTTAAACACATATAATTAAAGTTTTCTGTTTTGTAGTAATAATTCAAATTTTGCCGTCTGTGGAAAATGCATAAATACTTAAGGGGTAAACAGAACGATGATAATGAACAAAATTTTAAAAAGTTTGAGAGAGGGTAGAGGGAGAGAAAGCAGAACCCTATTCTGTATCAAGCGGGTAGAAAAATTTTCTGGATTTGCTAATGAATTTAGGCCCCCGTCCTCCACTGTAGTAGCTAGATTGCCTCTCGTTGCACTGGAATTAGTCCAAGCCCCCACACCACTATCTCAGGGGACCCAACTTGCGTCGTTGACAATTTGAAACTTATTTTAACATTCATATAGGTATATATCCTGTCCCTAATTTATATGTATATTTATTACGATCTGCATATCTTGTCGGTGTGTAATGAACATTAGCGGTAACGGTACGACTAGCGATATGAGACATTTCCAGAAGAATTAAATATAAATAACTGATTTATGTGCAACTTTTAGAGAACCCATTTATAACACAATAGAAATATGACCCTTTTCTAAATGAAAAATGTGCCAAACGAATTAAAATTTGAGTTTAATGAAGCCATGTGTTTCAGTTAGCTAGAGATTGAGTTTGTATGAATACGGGATGTCTTTTCACCAAGGGATAGCGTTAATTATGAGGAACAAGTCCAGTTCTGATGGACGATTCCCTGTGCGACCGGCTTGCTGTAGTATGTGGATTGCTTGTCCTATCTGCACTCCGGCAGGATGCTTTTGGAAACTCTTTGGACGGTGTTCGTTGCTCGTATCTCCTGCGGCCATTAAGCTTAAACATGCACATCCACGACGTCGAAGGTCTTTGTTCCCAAAACAGCGATAAAACTTTTTCTAAGAAGCAAAACTGTCATCAGGGCGACGTGTATAACAATGTGTTGCATTGTCGTGCCGGGGCAGACAACTCGCCATCCGCCATCTGTATTATAATATTTATTATTTGTGTCTCCCGCATGAATGCCGTAATGTCCCTCTAGCCTCATAACGCCTCCCGACTCGCAGTCTCATAGAAATGTTATTTTATTTAACTCTCAAAACAGAGTCCCTTGTCTCCTCTTTCTCAAAGTCGCGAAATGGTTCTTTCTCGCATCTTTTATGACAACAGAAGTGTTTAAAATTACCTCCTTAGAGACGGTCATATCATTTAATTTTCATAGTATTCTTTCCCGCTGTTAAGTTTCCAGAGTGTGCACGGGGAATTAAAATATAATGCTTCATAACTATATTACGGCGATAGCTCAAATCTCCGCTTACGTAAGGCGGTCGTGCATAATTGAAATGTGTGCTCGCTTTATGAACGTCTTATTGGGCCATATACAGTTAAAAAAGTACAAATCCGCTATTCCGACGGCTTTTAAAATAAATCTTTACGATGCCACTAGAAACCTCCTAATTCAATTATACTTTTCTCTCGTCGATTGGATTATATAATAAGATTTTTATTGCAATTCTAACACATATAAATTGTATTATAATAATTAAATAATGCCTATAAGTAAATTGAAACAAAATATCGTTTTAAAATATAAAAGTGAAATTTATTTATAACTTATTACTGAATTAAAACAATTTTGATTTTTTTTACGTTTTGAGATAAGTCGTTAATAACATAAATTAAAACTATCGGTAATGGTACTATATTTGAAACTACCTTTATTATTGACGACATCTTTTGTATATTCAGAGGCAACAAAAACAACATAACAGACTTTCACTCTTTCATTAATAACCTACACTCAAAAATTAAATTTACAATTGAAACTATTTAACCAACTAAATTTCTTGGACCTCACACTCAATAAAAACCAAGAAAAACCTTATTTCAAAATTTACAGAAAACCAACTAACTCTGGCATAATTATCAATTTGACACCAATCATAGCAACAACAACAGATTTGCAGCTTTTCATGCAGTCACAAACAAAGCTTTAACTCTACCACTCTCACCCACAAACTTAAAGACAGAACTTAAAATAATAAAACAATTAGCTATAAATAATAACAACTTGCTACCAACAATAAACAAAATAATCAAAAAACACAAACAAAAAAACACAAGTAAACAACTACTCACACAAAAAAACACAGACGACATCCTATATAGAAGACTCTCATACCACAACAATACTATCACCAAAATACAAAAATGTTTACACAAATACGATATTAAAACATCAATGAAAACAAACAACACATTAAAACAACATTGCAATTACAAACAAAAAACAGACACACTAATGAAATCTGGAGTATATCAAATCAAATACTAAAACTGTACAGCAACTTACATTGGACAAACCAGAAGAGCCCTAAAATGCAGAATTAAAGAACACACATAATAAACATTTCTACATTCTTGAAACACCTACACATGCAAATACACAAATTTAACACAAAACACAACTACTACACCAATGTAAAAAAGCCTCAAAATGACAATTTTAGAATTATATAAAATAGACAAACTAAAAACAACAATTCAATAATCTGTTTAAATGAACAATTAAATACCAACACATTACACGTACCTAAAAAACCTTTCAATTCGCAACTCATCACTCACAGACACTCAACATATGCAACACACAATACACAAAACTTATACATTACAGATGCAACACACAATACACCAACAGTGCAATTGTGTAAACAACATACATATAATGTAAGTAATATTTTAATTAAACTAAACAATATTACCATCTAATTAATTGTTGAAACGCCAGTGACAAAGCCATAATGGCAAATCCGGTCTGGCGAAAGAAAAATTAAAAAATTAAAAATAGCATACAAAAGTTTAATTTTTGTTAACACCATAACCTAAATGTATGCAGGGAAAACAACCCAAATAAGAACGCAGTTTGAAATTATTATTTAATTCTTATACCAACTGTGCGATGTCCTTTCTAAAACACAGTCAAACTCAGAAAGTTGAAACACCGGTTGTTGATAAAATATTTGTTAAAACGGTTTATGAAAGTAAATAAAATTGTTAAATGAAGGTGATGCTATATACATTAATTAAATGGCACAATCAAGTATATAATTGTAAATACGTACATACTTGTTAATCTGAAAAAAATATTTTTAATATTAGATTTGCTGGATGTACATATAAAGAAAAGAAAAAAGACTTTGTTATTTTTTCATCATACGATTTTCTCAAATAAGCATCAATTTAAAAAATAAATCACAATATTTATTCATAGATGAATATAATGTTATTCTGACAATAATTTTTAATCAAACTAAATAAAATGTGTTAAAAAAGTTTAAAAATATTTAAAAAAAGTGAAATTTAAAAAAAAAATTCATTTAAAACAGAATTAAACTGTTTTTTTGTATTTTTTACTGATATTATTAATCAGAAATAAATCCACAAGTATCTGTTCAGGTTTAGTCAGCTAACATTTTGCTACCTTTAAAAATTTAATTAATCGAGAGAACTGCATTAAATAGCGATACCAAAAGTGGAGTGATTTCAAAAAGTCTATAACTGTATAAACTTCAAATTGCACAATTACAATGGTGTAACAAAAAGTTGCATTACAATGAAGAAATAATGGAATTGTTTTTAGTAATGAATATATAATGTAATGAATAATAAATAAATTTTGATTATGTCCTCACGACGATCTAGAAAAAGAAAAAATCTGCAGTTTTCTATAGCATGGTATACTACGCAAATGCAAGTTATAATGTTTAACTATAAATTGCTTTCTTGTAACCAATTTATGTTTGTAACAATTGATAACTTGAAAGTAGGTCGTTATATAATGATATGAAACAAGTCTTAAGCTTTAAGAACAAGTAAATCCCTCTTTATAATAAACAATACGACAAGAATTGAGTTCCTTAGTAATGATAATATGAATTTACTTCCATGACCTTCACGTCAACAAGAACTTAAACCTCATCGAGCATATCTGGGATATAGCAAGATAGCTGAACGATTTACGGACACCCGTAACTATTATAGATGATATATTGCTACTGATTTTTGATATTTTGGATAGCATACCACAAAGCAATAATTGATTTGTTTGTTTGTTTGAACAACGCATTATTAGTGTTTGCACACCTATTAATAGTAAGAACAAAATACATATCTTCTGAAGATGTGGTTAAAATATTTCCAAGATTACTTCGTGTTCAGATATTTATGGCGACTAGTCTTTTATCGTCAAATAAGAAAATATCATATTATTGAAAAGGACCCTCCTCTGCAAAGAAAAATGCAAACAATGATATACACGTTATTGTTATTATTGCATACTAAAAATTAATCAAATATATGTAAATCTTCAAATAAAACTTTTAAAAAATGAATTCCAAGTAATTTTTAACACAGGTTAAACGACAAATGCGGATATAAAATCATTTCAAATCTTTCATTTAAATAGTGTGAAAATATAAGACTTAAAACTTACACTAAATTGAATATGAATAGAATTTTTATTTGTTTTGTATAAACAACAAAATGAATACTAATAAATTCTATACAATTCATTTATTTGTTGCAACAAAATATATCTATAGTTTGAATACAATATTCTAAAATATATCTATTAAAAATAAATATTAGGTTTTGTGCAAATCAACAACGATATTGGTTGGAGAAAATCGATAACAATCTACACGTATCATTCAAAATCATGAACAGCTGGATTTTTTAAATTAATTAATTAAAAATATAAATCATGTTTGTAATGTTTGTTATAATTTGTATTTATTTTTAACCAATTTATATTTTAAATTTATTTAATTTATAAACACATGGCACAGATCATGTAACAAATTGAGGCTAACACGGATACTGAGATTAGAGTATGATGTTTGGTTAAATAAATACTCATACAAAACCAAAAAGAAATTATTACAACCTCAAATATTATTTGGTAATTCAATTACATTATATGCAATTATCTAAAAAAAAATATTTAAAAAACATTGGCGTCATAACATTTTCTTTTTAAATAAATATGTATAATGTACAAGTTAATATATAATATACAATGTTTGTCACACTATTGGTAAGTTCTTAAGCGCTTAAATTTATTTGATATAATACGTATTGTGTGTTAAAAAAAAGCAACCCATTAGTGGTGAAAAACACGTTTTGTACACTAGCGGATTGAGTTTATTTTGTTAGCAATAATTTTTATACACGATATAAAAATTGC
>JARJEC010018129.1:0-20637 GCA_030264575.1 Tachinus sp. AB-2021
ATCGAGGCCTTTGAGATGTGGCTGTACCGTAGAATATTAAAAATCCCCTGGATAGCAAGAGCCACAAACCAGGAAGTGCTCAGGCGAGATAATAAAGACCACGAGCTATTGGTTACAATAAAGAAAAGGAAAACTGCATACCTAAGACATCTAATGCAAAATCAAAAATATAACATATTGCAACTAATAATTGAAGGAAAAATTGATGGAAAACAGGGAATAGAAAGGAAGAAGCTGCCTTGGTTGCAAAACATAAGACAATGGATGGGACTCCGAACTGTCTCCATACAGCTAGGAATCGGGTAGAAATGGAACATGTGGTCGCGAACATCCATTAATGGATATACGCAGGACAAGAAGAAGATATACCCTAGACCATTCTGTTGATGCGCGGCTGTCTACAGCTAGTAGGAATAACGGTAACCAGTTTATTCTAGAGAAAACATTGCTGCCAGGCGTTCGAATGTATTACAACGTAGATCCGCATTTCCTGCATTTCCTTAAGAAGTGACTTGACAACCAAAATGATCAATAAAGAACACTGGTCAGATTTTGCCAATAGATTTCGTTTGTAATGTTTCATGATCTAGTCCTTCAAAGACCTCTCAACCAGGGCTGGTGTAGTTGACAGGATCGTCCATTGGGCCACTTCCAAAGTCCATCCAACAAAACCTCGATGGGATCTACATTATTATATTATATATACATTATTATTATCCTAGATCCATATTGTTTTCAGTTTCGCCATACCACGTGTTGTGTTTCTTGCCCTAGTCCAGAATGACGCAATATCGCCTCCGTGTCAGGCCAGATTGCACTTCATCTCAGAACTTGCAAAATTTCTTGTAATTCCAGTCGATTTCCATGACGCGTTCTGCTGCACTGTCGGTTCTCTGAGAATGAAGGCCAGTAGGGGTGCAATGATTATATATTAGACGTTTATTTGATGCCACCCACTACCAGCAAAGAAAGGTATAAACCAGCAAAAACCAAAACATTATTTATAGCTAAGTCAAAGTGAGTGGTTGTGTGCCCTTCTTGTAAACTATAATTTATAGCAGTCATTTTAGTTTTAGTAATATTAAATATGCTGCATAGGCCCAACTAACTATGTTTAATTTTCCAACGGAATTAAAATTGCACAATTATAAATATGCATGTATCGTCCGTCCACATGCTGTTCAATTATAAGACTATTTCAACTTGCAATATCTTAGTTATCGAAGTTTTTCCAAAAGCATTAGACAATTAAACAACATATTTTAATAAGAAAATAAATTTGTGTTTAATTAATTAAATTATGACTTTTGAATATTTGATAGACCGTAATCGTAAAAAACTTTATAAATGTAAAAAAGTCATTCAGTTTCATATTTAAAATTTTAATATACAATAAAATTGTTATTTTAATTCTTTTACTTTAAAAATATAAATAATAAAACAATACAAAAAATTTAGTACATCTGAGTAACTAATGTTTTGTTAAAGTTTGTAAATATCGTTCATTAAACTTTTATGTAGCATGTCATGAAACACGGTTTTTATCACTTATTTTAGTAATTATTTTACAAATTTCTCGTTTTTATGGTTTTAAATTTCATTACTTAAGCGTTGTGGGCCGTGTGTAATAATCATAAAGACTTTAATTCCAGTCTCAACAAAAATATCTCGAGGGATATAAAGTTATATTTTATGGTATTGCGCGGAAATTTAATAGAAATAAATATTTATGAGAGAAAAAAGTTACTGGGAAACATATTTCTGGCCATATTTTTTACAGGGGGAAATTTTATTAACGTTTTATGTGCAAAAATTAAGGAAAACATCATATTGCTTATATAATCAAGTACCAAATAAATGAAACTGAATAGTAGTAGTAATAATACATAATCAATTTCCGGTCCAAAAATAAACTCTATAGTTTAGCTTAAAATACCCTGAAATAGAAAAACTTCATATTTAAATTAATACATTTTTTAATAATTTCAACTAATAGATCTGCTTATTAATAAATAGATACTTACTTATTAATATTATTGAAAAATTATATTAAATCAATAAATATGGTTTTATTGATATATCCAGTGTGAATCGCACAACTAATAATATTTTGCCACATATTTAAATGGCAGTATGATTACACTTAGGTATTTATTATGTCAAAACGTAATTGATAGTATATACTAAACAGCCGAGCTTTCATATCCAGTGCGACTGATTGCAAATATTTGTAAAACTTAAGCAACGTCGGGCACTGTTAGAACTTGGATGGGTAGCTACCTAGGGGCGTACCATTCGCTATTGAAAACCAATTGACGGTGATCTAGTTAACGTTCGCTTGTTTGTTTTAAGTAAGCCAATTGCTTGGAAAAACGGGGATTTGATGAGACCACAAGCTAATAAGGTAGCTTCCAAACCACCACTTAAGGTAGACCCATCAAATTCAAATACTGCTAGTATGAACTAACTAAAATATAAATATAGCAACTTTTTTTATATATAATCACAAACAATATTTATTAAACCGGACTATTTTTAACCAATTACCTAGTCATCTGGACCATAATACGGTGATAGAAACAAATATATTTGTTTATATTTGTTTCTATCATCGTATGATGATGACCAGGTAATTGGTCGAAACTAGTCCCGTTTAATAAATATTTTTCATGATAAGATATATAAAAAGTTGTTTTATTTATTAAAATGCAATACCACATGTTATAATGTTACATGTATACATGTAAGGCAATACGTTTCACCATTATAATAACCAAGCATTTGCTATATAAATAGCATAATTAAAAAGGTAATTTGCAAAATAAAAGTTAGAAATGAATGTCGAATTTGCTGAAAATGTACATGCAGATTATATTACTTGGGGAATGCAATAAACGAGAGCAGCAAGATAATTAATATTATATTACTTGCCTTTATACGAATGAAAATAATTTAATATTCGACTAACTTCCAGAATTTATTATTAAAACGTGCATCCATGCAAGATTAATCTGGGAGAAAACTCGGCATTGTTTTTTATATCCATCAGTGAATGTTTGTAATTGACTGTGTCGGGGTTCTCCCCGGGTATTTCCATGCCAGTCGCGTTGCATTTTTGCGAAATTAATTCTCTGTGCGGCCTCACAATTACTTTGGCGTATGGCCCAATTCCCCATTCTACGTAAAGAAAAATTAATTTCTCTTTTTTTAATAACATACAAAAAACATCCCTTAAGGATGGTTTTTACCTCGCATTGAATGAATGCAAATTATTCTAAAAAAGTGGTACTTATCTTTTCTAACAAAATTTTTATTTATGATTCCTACACCAGCTCTTATTCATAAACGTCACGAACTAATGTCGAATATAATGATGCTGTTAAATATTTATGAGCTATGGAAATGCATCATTAACGTTTCGTTTTTTTTTCAACTTTTCTTTTCATGCTGGAGAGTCCATCATTGTTAGGCGGACTTTTGATATAATTATATTCGCACCAGAGCGGCAGAGATGTTAATAATTTCTTACGGAAAAAGTATAAGTGGTCCGTATTTTATCATTAACTCACCTAAATTGTAGAACTTCATTTGTGCTGTAAGACACTTTTAATACATTATTCATGTTTTCTTGAAAGCATAGTCGGCAGATAGATTATATTGTATTCAGGAAAGCAATAAGTTTTGCAAAACGCATTGTATACTACTGCCTAAATAGATATAAAAAAAACAAATTTCATAAACTTATGATCATGATCTATGTTGTGAATCGTAGCCTTTTTGCTGCGGCACCCGTTTTCAAAAGTAGTAAGGCGTGCACGGCGCTCGCGAAGTGCTGAGTGTATATACGGCTCTCGCAGTATGGATCATCTGACAGCGCATATATAAGGTAGACGAAATCAAAATATTACTTGTTTGTCTTCTTCAAACATGTCTTCTTTATCACCACCACCATGAAACTTATCAATACTCACTGAAGTTTTATATAATCTAAAATGCATCTTACGAAGGCAGTTTCAGCTAGTCACTAACATAAATAAAAAATTGCATCGACTGAGAAAATAAATGTAATACGATGTTCGCGGACGGATCTTGAACAAAAACGCGTTTTAGGAGAATTTTGGGATATATTGATATATACTGATAATGGCGAGAAGTGAGTATGACTCATGGCTTTTCAAAACAAAAATTGCGTATTCTATGTTCTTTCGCATGCTTAATGCACATGTGATAGAATTAAATGACATAAAATATGTGTGTCGCGTGTCGGTTCTGGCGTTTTTTGGCGATATCTCATTTTTTACCTCTCATCGAGACAACTTTATTCTAAGTACTATCCCTTCAAGGTAATCACTGTCAAATTTTGATGTATGCGTACAAGAAATTGTGCAATATATTGTTGGAATTGTATGGGTCAAATATTTTTGAAATACTATGGATTTTTTTAGATCCGTGTGAAATTCTTATGTAATTTATTGGCATTCTGTAAATAGTTGAATTTCTTTTGGAATTATTTTTTGTTTTAATCAAGTCAAAATTTTATAAAAATCTATTGAAAATGTGTGAAGTTTTATGGATTTATGTGGAATTTGTTGAAACTATGTAGTTTTTGTTTGTTTTGTGTAAATTTGTTTGAAATTTAGGGAAATTTTTAAGATTTCTTCTGATTCTTTTATATAATTCCTATGAATTCTGAGGAAATTTGATCAACTTTTATGGAATTTAAAAACATTTTGGTGTATGTTAAATAAGCAAGTAATTTTCGGCCACAATAAAAAAAATAAGGATGTTCTTTAACGATTGTTACATCTACGTTGAATCCACAATGTCGCCACAAAATAATACACAAAATGGTAGGTCAAAAGTGAAAATAGTTAACGAAGCTTTGATCTAAAATATAAAATAAGCTAAACATAAGTACATTTGATTAAAAAGACAATAACACAAAAGCCTAGAAAACTATAATTTTATCAGAATTCAATGTCAATTCAGATTTTATCTACACATTTTATAAAAAAGTAAGTGAAAAATCTCTTTGAAAATCATAAATAACTTGTACATCCGTCTTTCTAGATACTAAGAAAATAATTCACATTAATTATATCAAAGTTTAAAAAAAAATAATTTTCTACATAATAATTATTTCTTCACTAATTTTTGGCATTTTTAGTTTCTAGTAACAAGTAACAGATAAATATTTTTATAAGGATATTTCAGAATCCGAATATGGCCTTAATTCTTCAGGAAACATTTTCTTTTTGCTAGAAGAAATAATTATGTCAAATGACAATGCATAATTTTAGTGGACAAAACTAGCTTTTTTCGTTGATAAATTTCAAATCAATGCACTACACAATTTTTTGAAACTTTGTAATATTGAGATATTATCATAAAAACAATACGCTTAAAAACTGCACCAGACCTTCTCCGAGCTCTGACGGTAGAGATATTCAATAAAAACATGTTCTCAGTGGGTCACCAGAACTGTGATTCTAATAAGATCAGATAAGAACAAATACAATCAAAACTCTCATTGTGTTTTACAAAATTTCAGAACGCGGTTTATCTTTACAAACTTAAATAGCCTAAAAACAAAAAACGATCTTGATGACAAAAATTTTGTAACTGCAAACAAAGATAAAAACAGACGATCTAACAAACAAGCGCAGGGAAAAACTCAAAATGGTAATGATGTCAAAAAAACAGAATGAAGGGGATATTGGAAATCAACAAACAAATGGTCGTGGGTTCAAACCCCTAAATATGACCAAACATAACCTAACTTAATGTGCTTGTCAGCTAAGAAGTCAAATTTTAAACCTAAAATTATATTAGTAAACAAATAACCTAACCAACCTAACGTGCTTGTGGCAAACTGAAATAAAATGCAAGTGGTTGTATACTATCATCAAATCAACTTCTAACCATCTCTTTCAGACAGCAACACGTACCTACAGCAATTTCATTCAAGAGGTGAGAAAAGGCTTTAGCTGCAAAAAAAATGTCAGCATATTAAAATGAAACAGAAGATAGGAGATACAAGTAATAACACAAAAACAGAGTGCAGGGGATGTTGGAAATCAAGAAAATAAAAGGTCGTGGGTTCGAACCTGAAACATGTGACCAATCTTAATCACGCTTACAGTCAATTGGTGGTTCGACAGTCACCTTATAAGCTGTTGGTCCCAATCAAAACCCCCATATCACAAGCCATCGGCTTACTTAGGGACAATGATGTATAACACAAAGAAACATAAACATAGTTACATAAACCATGTAAAGAGTGCAAAAGACTGTGCAAAAAAGCTTTCGTTGGGAATAAAAATCGATATTATTGTTATATTATTGTTCTGAAGTAGAACAATAGATATCGCCTGATTGAAGATTTTCCAAATTTCTTACAGTTCTTCGAATCATGACCCAAATATGTTTAATGAGCAAAAGATTTAAAAACCACACAGATTAATAAGTCTTCAAAAAAATCTTAGAGGATCCTTAGAATATGCAGATATCTTACTAAAAAGTATCAAAATTAAGCATACACACACACATACCATATAGTTATATGGTTAAAGTACGGTGATCAGGTCTTTCTATTCAACTTTGAAGTTATACAAATCTCTTCATTAGGTAATTTACTACGATGCTGTATGTAGGGAAAGCAATAATTCTTTCATTAAATAATCATTAAATAAAAAAATCAAATACCAATCATAATAAGTATCCTGTGCTAGACCATCAATTTCATTAAAATAACGGTGCACAAAATATGAGCATTAAAAAAATGATCAAATATTCCTATTCCGTATAAATGCACGTGCAATTAAAACGGGTTTAACGTAATCCATTATTCTTTATTATTTTCAATTATATTAACGCATGTAAAGTGTATATTTTATGTGAAAACTGGCCATAAAAAGTATCACTAAAAACTAATACGTGATTAAACCGTGGATTTGCATACGTTCCCTTCAAAGGCAAATGGAATGTGCTTTTAAATTTTAATGAGCTGGATTTACTCAATTTCAGATACAGCGATGGGGAGCTAGGACATCAGAAAATAATTGTGCGTGAAATGACATATATAAATTGGGAAACAGCCACGAGTGTAACACTAATCTCTCAGTCAGGTTGACATTTGCTTACGAGTTGAGCCTAACGAAGACAATTGATCCGAAGTACTAAGGTAAATATTGCTGACGAAGCCTCAACAAACAAGTTCTTAAGAGATTACGACGATTCGCATAACTCTCGCAATCACTTGATTTAATGAAAATCGTGAAATTTATTGGTTATTAACATGATTTAGCATCACAAACAATTTCCACGAGCAAGCATTATATTGTAATTTGTTGCATGTATAGTTGTAAATTATCAATATTTGAAATATGTAATAATAATAATACAATGGGTGCGTCATTTGAATGCAATTGCTTGCGTACAGCTGCTATGACGCAAATTGAGATATAAAAAATAGGTTATTATTGTGGCATCTGCATGCTCAAATATATACAGAGATTGAAAATTTATTTTATACATGTCTCATTTTAACGAACTGGCATGTATTACAAATAAAAACATCGCTATCACAATGTATCCTTATTAGGTAACGTAATATGTCTTTTGATCTTGGCAGACGTCTAGGATTGTTGCCAACTCCGATAATTACAACAAGGCGGCTAGTAAGTATTCAGGGAATTTCTAAATTAACTTAATCCACAATTCCTGGGATTACTACCATCTGAATAATAAGCTATAAATATCTAGTAATAGACAAACTATGTTAATTAAATTATTATGAAGAATGTGTTTTAGTTAAAATCATAGATGCAACAACAGGGAAAAATAATTAAAATTTGAATAAAGCAGAGTTTTGAATTTGATGTAAAAATTCAATTATCGGCAAAATCGCAGATGGTATTATATAGGCAATGGGGGGATGGATGGCGGAATTCGTCACGGTTGTCACCCTGGCCGACGCTGCTGACTGTACAATAAACTTCCTAAATTAATTTCTCAGTTTCTCGCGCGCGAGAGGATCAATCGCAAGTTTCGGCGGAAGCACGGCCAATTATTTCAGCACTTAATTGAATATCTTAAAATCCCCGCGAATACCGGGCGTTATGAACTTTTCAATTTAAGACAAAACGCAGACCGGATTTCACGCATTTACATCCCGTTCCCTTCGACACTCGGGCGCCATACTCTCAAGAAATTCATTAATTTACCTCGACGAAATTAAGAGACGATACGAATCGTGATTTATTTTTCAATGCCAATTAATTTTATAGGATTCATTATCATTTTGCATTTATTATGTTATTCAATTTCAATATGTGAATTCAAATCATTTTAAGCCCGGCGCATGCACCAATTATATTCAATTATAACCATAATGGCGGAACATAACTTATTTACTTATTTATATATGATGATAATAATTAATTTTACGGTGTAATTAAATTTCAAATCTCGTTATAGTAATTAAGCAATTATGATGGCTGCATAAATTTTAAATTCATTCAAAATGCACCATTTTAAATGAATTCAAAATTCATTGAGTGTAATCGCAAACAATATTTTGTAGCATTAATCAACATTTTTTTAAGATATATATATATATATATATATATATATATATCAGTTTTCAAAATTTAAATTATCTTTGTATTAATAATTTAGATAAATAAATCTCTTTAAAGATTAAAATTTCTTTTTCTCGGTTCAAAAAATTTAATCTTCTTTTTAACGTTTTAAGAAAAGATACTTTTCAAGGAAAATGAATTTTGATGCAATAATAAGTAAATCATGACTACAATTACAGCCCGCCCAAAAGCAAACGTTCAATAGAGTTTTAACTTTTTTTTATGATTTCCGAAAAAAAAGTCATATCGTATTTCGAAGCTTTAAAATACTGGGCACATAGGTCTCGTATTTTACGTATTACGTCTGTCTCCTAGCTAGTAATGTCTCATTTTCCCAATGTATTTACTAATTCACAAAAAAACATTTATTTTAAATTATATAACAGAAAATTAACAACAAAAAATATACCAGTTAAAAATTAACCTATAAACCAAGAAACCATAAAAACAAATAAAAAATAACTAATAAAATATTAAACAAAAAAGGTTTTGATGACATTTTTCACATATTTCAGTAGTCTGCACACAATTTTCGTAACATTTAGCAATATTTTCTTAAAATTTTACAAACCTTTCAACATTTCGCAAATTTCTGATTATTAATTTTTTCACATTGCTTAACATTTTGCAACATTTTATAACATCTTGCAAGCAATTTCTATATTTCTTGATATATGAAATATTGGTGGTCCAATCGGTTAACATAATTGATCCGCAAATTCCTAGATTCGACTACTATAAAATACACAGAATACTGCACAAACATAAAAATCCAAATGTCAACAAAATAATAGAAAGCATAACGGATTTATTCTACGAATGAAAGAAAATGTTTACACAAACAAAGGCATTTATTATTGCTGTTCGATAACCTTACCACACTAAAAACCGAGTGTAGCAGAACAGAAAAAAGATTAAGACAAGAGCAAACAAAAAAGATATGACCAACAACGCCAAAACCATAGGCCCAAACGTGTTGAATACAGAATTCCAGGAACGTAGGTTTATCAAAGTACAGAAAAAATTTAAATTGGTGTTCCTAACTAAACAACAGAAAGCTAAAAACAAAGCCCAAAAGTACAAATTTAGTACCAATTAGCTTCCTAAATATGTTGCGGAAAACACTTAATTGTAAAAAAATTAATAGAAAAAGTGAAAAAGCAGGTACCCAAAAAACAATTTAAGTTCAGGGAAGAAATATCTAGAATAGATGTCAATGCCGGCAAATTCCTTTGTTATCTTTACTTTAAACACTGATTCGCATGAGTCATCAACTGATAACGATTTACACCAAGACCAGAAAATTGCTGATAAGTACAAAAAAATGTTAATCACGCGTAATGCCTATTACGACAGCTGACTATGAGTAGCCTGAAAGAATGAAACAATATTGCTATGCTTCGCGGAGACTACGAGCATCGTCACAATGTTTAGAAAGAAGGAGGAGAAAAATGTGTCTGTAGAGATTATGAAGGACAATTCAAAAAGTTACCGCAAGAAATTAACGATCAAAAGCAGAGACCGTCAAAATGTACGGCAATCAAAAAAATCAGAAGATGGTGATAAAAGTAAGCAACTCAATCATCGTGACCCAGGACGCTGTCAAATGTCTCGGGTATAGTTCGACCAGAATACGAACATGTGTGAAACCTGACAAGATTGGTTCTGAAAGTGTGTAAATCAAGGAATGCCCTAACCATCGTGAAGCCAAATATAAAAAGTCCTTCAAAAAGAAAAAAAAGAATGCCAGAAACAGGCATGGGACGTAGACACAAAAGTGTAAAAATGGACAAAATAACTCAGAAAAGACTGTATAAAATAATCAGAGAAAGTTCTAATAGCGTTGACAAAATTTCTAAGCGGTTACAGGTTT
Organism: Tachinus sp. AB-2021; assembly: GCA_030264575.1. Classification (NCBI taxonomy): domain Eukaryota; kingdom Metazoa; phylum Arthropoda; class Insecta; order Coleoptera; family Staphylinidae; genus Tachinus; species Tachinus sp. AB-2021. The sequence continues at coordinate 10,516 of JARJEC010018129.1, forward strand.
TTTAAATCGTTTCTCGAGAGGTTCCACCATACCACCGGTGATAAGTGCAACAGTTGTTAGTTAGCCCTAAACATCGTTTCTATAGCTGTCATAGATGAACAGACACAAGAAAAACTCAAATCAGGGATATTCTGAGTGGTAACTCCAAGCAACACTGCCAACTAGTAAGTGTGTAGTTCATGGTGAAAGATTTTGCAGAGAGGTAATCTCCATCATAAATAAACTAAAAAGTGGAGTGGTAGCAATAAAGAACACTAAATGCTGCTAAAGTTAGGGCGTGTGTAGTTTTAAAAGTATGCTTAGCAATTATAAATATACAAAGATCTCGATAAATAGAGGTGGGTTGAAACATATATTATTCAACCAGTTATAGGAAATCATAACAAATGAAAGAGTAAAAATCCTGGATTTTGCAAACGACACGGCAATAATTACGACATGAAATTCCAAAAACTCCAGTTATCTATTCGAAGCAGAAAAGAATAAAAGAGAGGGCAATAAAATAAATATCTGGAAAACAAAACTTACGTGTGTAACTTGTTAAAGAAAAAACGGAAACAGTAATCCTCTACGACAAAAAGCGCTTAGAAAAAATGGACAAAAAGGACAAGAACAAATGAACACCTGGAAAAGACTGGAACAAAAACAAATAAATTCATTTAAATTCTGTATGGTATTTTGCCCAACATTAAAGAACCAAGAGCCATCAAAATATGAAAACCAATTTATTATTAATCCCAATACATATCACTGTGAAAAAGAAAATGGAGTCCTATCTAACAAGGAAAAAACGTAATGACGTTAGGAAAAATCACAAAACCAATTGATACAAAAATAGGGCAAAAATGATAAAAAACGCAAGGTAGAAGTCATTTAGCAAAAACCTACAGAATTGGGTCAACAAAGCCAAAGGGGAGGCTAATTACTACACCACGCAACTTCTAGAAGGATACGGATGTTTCGGTAATTGCCTACATAGCAACAAAGTAGAACACCGTCTGTACTTATTTCATCGCCGCACGTAATATTCAAATGTGAAAATTTCGAGAATCGTAGGATGAAAACTACAATAAACATGAGCAAAAAAGTCATAGCAGACATTATCGACACAATACTAGAAAGTAAGAACAAATGTAGCCATGTAAAGTATATCATGACGACTATATATGCAAAAAAAAAAGAAAAACTAGAAAGGAACTTGGAACTAAAGTAGAAAACAAATGTATAACTCAAGGCTGATGATATATGACGTCACATACATGTAAATCTAGTCTAAGGAGATGTGTGGGATTCCCCTTTAGGAAAAAAATATAAGGAGGTTTTGCCGCTGTGAGTCTCACAGTCGACCGGGCAATGATTATTATCGGTAGGCGCAAGAAGTATATCGAGTTATTTTACAACTCCTCCCAACTGGAGATATTGAGGCATGAGCTGAATAATTTAATTTAAGAAAAGAACCCAATTTCTTTAAACAAAATGTTCACATATTAATATTATAATAATAAAGCAAAAACCAGAAAAAGGCATCTTCTCTCTATGACCAAAAATCGTAATCGTCTCGCAGAAAGTATGCTAAACTTTATACTTAACAATAAACAACATTTTTTGTATTAAAAGTACCACATTATAGGTCTTCTGAATATTATATACTATAGAAATATAAGACCGAAATCGCATACATTAAATAAAAAAGAAAAACAACATTTATTATTAACCAAAAAATGTATTAAAATAATCTAGAAATTGATCTTCTATTGGCTCTTTCCAAATTAAAAGATACATTTTCCTATCTATGAATCTATAAATTTGGATAATTGCTTTGAAACTGTTTTATTTAATCTTTTTTGATTTAATTGCCAGTTTGGCGTTGTAATACTGGTTGACTGTGTGGAGTATATTTAATGTTCTCGATGGATTTCTAGCACTTTATATTCATACTACAAGAAAGGCCAAAAACGACTTCCGCTCTGACTATTTTAATAAATATAAGGTCGTTAAGTTTTGAAGCTTTTACATACTCTAAAATATCACAATTTTAAACATTATTTAAACAAATCTTCTTTTTTATTAAATTAAATCCTTATAAATTACTTACTCTTGTTATGTAATAATATTGTTCTGCATCGAGAAACTTACCTGAAAAAAGAAAACAGCAATGTAAATATTAATTTCAATTTCACAAATCGCTTTTTGTTTATAGTTAACAAATTTTGTTCAATTTCAAGAAATATTAATAACTCATAGGAGTAATCCATCCTTGTACCATATATGTTAGTTATTAGATAAAAATAAAAATACTGTATATGCTAGTTCACTTATTTAATTTCTACTCGACCAGTTTCGGCTTAAGCCAACATCAGTATGTACTCCAAGTAAACATAAAAAGTCAATCCACATTCATTAATGTATAAATTAAAAATTAAATTAAGATGCATGAAAATTAAAGTTAGGCACCAAAACAAAAATATTAATTAAACCTAACCTTAGTTTCCATATATCTTAACTTATTTTTTAATTTATATATCAATAAATATGAACTTACTTTTTATGTATACTTGTACCACAAGTATACATAAAAATCCATCCGATGACGGCTTAACCCAAAACCGGTCAAGTAATAATTAAATAAGTTAACCAGCATATATGTATATTTATTTTTATCTGATATTAAAAGTCCCGAGTTGAAATTTCGACATTCGTTACTTAAAGGGTTCTTAGGGTCTTTTGGATAGAAAGAAAAACTGTAGGTCCCATGTAATATTTAGTTATTACATGTGCATTAAAGAACAGAATAATTCAGGTTGGAATTACTAAATTAGTGGCAAAATATCCAGATGTGAGGTTAACCTCTTTTGATTAGTCTCAAAAAAAGACAGAAGTAGGTTGACATAAAATAATGGATTAAAAAACAAGAAAAAATATGATGACGTCTTTTTTGTTTTCCATTGACAAGTCATATGTCATATGTAAATAATAAAAATTAATAAAACTGATCATTTAATAATTATATGGACTCTTACATTACTACTTTTTTTATTTAAAATTTTAGAATTTATTTGAAGGATAATAATCAACCTCTTTTAAAAATAAATGAAAAGTTATTAATCATAATCAATTTTACAATGTGCATTAAAAAATATCGATTACCTAACATAAATTAAAACGCATAAAGATTTTTTCAATCTAGTAAGTCTCTTTGGTAACAAATCATTTACAAAAATATAATGCATTGATATAATGTAAAAGTAAATTTATTTCGAGATACTATCTAGCAATAAGTTAATATTTACATAAAATGTAATTGATTTTAATTGTTTTTGTTCACATTATATTCTTACAACAAAATATAAAACAGAATATCTTGCAAACGTTAACAACGAATATTATAGACTAATACTGTAAACAAGGCAGAATTAATTACAACCAACAAATGCTACATTATATCAGCTTATATACATTATTAACTTCTTTTTTAAACTAAAAACCTGTGTTTGGAGGTATCAAGGATATAAAGTGCTCAGCACGAAAGCTGCATAATGGCCGAAACGGACAATTAATCTTCTTTTGCATTATGATTTGCTTTTTTTTTACTTTGTAGTTTGCATACCAGTTAATGGAGCGATATTTAGATATTAAATTTCGAAAATAATGAAAGACGGCTGCAAAGCGAGGGTGAATTTGCTTAAACGATACAGCCAGAGAGAATAAAAGCTTCGGAGAGCTTTTCATTTTAATCGCCAGGCTTTGTCATTTAGCGCCGTTCCACTGGCCCAAATTTGCTAATTATACTCATCTGCATTTTTTCACAGTTACATTACCTCATTCCGCTGAAAATCATTAAGTTATTTTTAAATCTTGAATATATACACCGTTCCTAAGGTATATTGCGGTCATAATTTAATCAATATAAAATTAATTGTTTAGACAAGTCAGAAAGTTTTCATTAAAATTTCATAATCAAACTATACTTAAATACCCTTCAAAAATCCCCAATTATATGTTTTATATGCCAACAACCTAACCTATTGTGTGTTTTTCATCAATCTCGCTGGCAGATAATAATGGTTATTCAAAAAGTTAAATCCTCAAGGCACCCTCATTAAAAGTTAAGAGTGTCTGTTATGAATCGCAAAAACATCTATTATTGATATAGTCAATACATAACAAGTATTTGAGTTTTACCTACTATTGCAAGCACCTTTATACAAAATACTCGACAGCTATATAAAATTCACTTAAACAAAATTAATTGAAGTTATTATTTTGAATAAATAAAACAATTTAATACGTTTTAAAACCACTTTAATTCTCTCAAAATCATTACTAGTTTCTGCTTGATTAGTCTTCTACTTGTAAGTTTATTACTAGCTTCGGCTTGTTCCGGCAGAGAGCCATGGTAGAGCAAAGAATTTTAAATAATAGAAGAAGTAAATTAATTAATACAATATTATTTGCACAAGTTTGGCGATAAAAGTCAACAGGATATGTATAAGAAAATCTAAAATAAAGGATTTTCTCTTTCAAATCAATTATTAACATAGTGATTAAATGCAATTGAACATTTAAATTTTAATCTCCAGAAAAATAAAGTCTAAATGATGAGAGAAAATAAAAGATCAGCACACAAAAGAAACAGAACAAACCGATAAATATAAAGTACCTTGTTGTATAGGTTATGAAAGCCAAAAAAAAAAAACAAAGAAAGAAATGAAGGGAATGCTTAGTAGGCTCATGCCAAACAAAGTAAGACTAAGTGAGGGGCAAGGAGGCCAATAGCGCGCATCGGCTAAAATTAAACTATTGTACTCTAAAAAAACATCTGAAAACCAAACAAAAAAAACTACAAGAGGAAAGAAGGCATATAAATCGGTGCCACAGAAGGCACTACTAGAATAAAATATTAAACAATAAAACGATCTTTCGAATATAAAAATGGGTAAAGAATAATTCAAAAGCATGCTGTTATACAATGACTAACCGACCACGAAGCTTTTGAAAAATAATTAAATAAAATGAAAGATATATATATATATATATATATATATATATATATATATATATATATATATATTCTGCCAAGAAGAAACTCATGACGATGCAAAACATATGCTAGCAGAATGCAATATGAGCAAAAACAAAAAAACCTTTGAGAAGGTACTAAAAAACAAAATGGAGATTAGAAAAATATCAATCATTAAGAAGTGCACGAAAGACGAAATTAAATGGCCACTAAGCTACGTTGCAACAAGAATTCTATGAAAACAAAATCGAAGAGTTTGAATAAATTAAAAAAAAGCCAAAATGGAGTAAAAATTAATGAAATTCGTAGAAAATAAAAAAGAGGTAATCAAAATGTAAAAAAATCAGAAAAGGGAAAAAAATAAAAGAAACCAATAAAATATTAGAATAAAATTGAAAATAAAATTCATGGAAACAATGATACCAAGCAAAATTGCAGAGATTAGAAGTTAAAAAAATTGTCAAAAAATTAAAAAAAACTGATAAAGCAAGTTCCAAATGTTTATAGATGAGCCGGAATGGATGGGCCGTTTGGTCCAACGGCCGTCGTGATAATTTGTTATCATATCACCAAAAATCATATATAATGTCCAGCAAACAAATGCATGCAAGCCAAGAAAAACAAAGAGTCAAGTGGGGCAGGTTTATATCAATATTTGCTGGTACAAGTCAACATTTTATTCAATTTAAAGTTAGTTTATTCTAAGCAACTTTTTATTATATTACCGTACATTTGAGTTAAGCATGAAGATATTCTTAATTGCTTTTTATTAAAGTGTTATTTTTGTAATCTAATTTGAGCTGTTTTGAGAAATATTTGTATTTGATGAATTTACACAACTGGCCATCAATATCGGGGTCCTTCAGCGGTATTTATGTATTTACGTGTGGGTGGTGTTACTCGTAAAATTTACTTCATATATCTAGAGCTCCATTAATTGTTTCCCAATGCCGAAAGGGATCGGTAGGTAGAGTTATGCATCCAACCAAGTTTTGGTCGTGCCCAACCTTATTTAATAGTTTTTTATACTAATCGTCACTCGGTAATCAACAGTCGTATACAATTTGATAATTTTTATCCATGTCGTTTTTGACCTTATCAATTATGTGCTGGAGTAAATTTTGCAAATATTGACTTCTTGTAAACGTCCATGTTGGTATTAGTCTATATTACTTTTTCCTTGATGAATGTTTTTCTCAACTCAGTCTTTTAAGTTAACTCTTAATTAACTTAACTGTTAGATTTTTGTGAACAAAAAGAAATAATCTGATTTCAAAATCAGCATTGTATCAAACACATTTTTCGCAGGCGTATATTTATAGTGCAAATATGGGCAGTTTCTTTTATATAAATTCGTTTACGTTTACAAACAAGTAGAAAATGTTGGAATATATTGTCAAAAAGTCCGAGAACGGTCAAATATTTCAAAAGAAAAACGTTTTTGAGAGAAATATTTCAAACAAAAGTTGTAGAAATTAGAATATTATAATTATTAAATAATAACTACACCATAATCCATTTTAAATAAATGTTTAAAAAATTCACCTCGGTTGGGGATCAAACCCATATCCTTTGGATTTCATGTCTACTGCTCTACCAATTGAGCTACGGAGGTATCTCAATTGGCATTAGTATGTTCTCCAGCCACGTCAAAGTCAATTTTCTAAAACATCCATTACATGGTAGTTTATGCTAGCACAATACACACGGACATTTTTGGCGGCGACCGATATTATACGAAAATTGTAAATAATAATTATTTACAATTTAAACTTTTAAATGGAGCCTAAGATGAAAATAGAGTTCTAAAAGTTCTTTTCCACGATCATATCTATTTGACTTTAAGTCAAGGGATCATGATCTATTTTCTCATCCTATACTGTTTTTCAAACGTCTTCCTGTCAAAGACGTTTGAGAAACACTATATGATAACAAAATAGATCATGATCCCTTCATTTAAAGTCAAAAAGATATAATCGTGGAAAAGAACTGTAAGAACCCTACATTTTTTGATCATTTGAAAATATAGACATGCTTCTATTTTATTGTATATTGCGAGCAATAATAAAGAAATAAAAATTTAAATTATGACTTTTTTATTATCAAAAAATAATAACAGTCCAATGAGTGAAATCTTAACTTAAGAAACATTGTCTCTACAAATCACTTGAAAAGCATACTTCACAATAAATCAATATATCATCTTAACCAATAATTTAAAACACAGAGCGTTACAATTTCAACAACATAATTCAGTCGCTTGATTTATCGTTGCACGAAACTAATTCAAATCTAATATAAAGTTTTAGTTTCCCAGTGTGATTCAATAAATTATCCCATGCGAGAGACCATCCACTCATCACCGCCACATAGAGCTTCGGAATTGATACATTTTAGCGTAATTTGGCGCCATCGCGATCGACGAATAAAGTGGCACCAGGGGATGACCGCGGGGGCATAATTAGCGAGACCGCACCCTAACGAGCCTAAGCGAACCTTTGGTATCGCCTCCGTCCTCCTGCAACTAATGCTGTTGGTATGTACAATTAACAAATGGTCATCGTAGTGATCCAATATAGAAAATGAATAATAATGTTGCTTTATATATAAAAGTAAAAAAAAAGTAGAAATTTTACCTTTGTAAAATGTATTTTTAATTTTCTACCTCGTATATTGGGCGAATTTCAGATTGATTAATGTAGTAGAAATTAAAAAAAATACGAAAAAATGTGCGAGAATAAATTTTCATCAATTCTCATTAAAAATATCGTCCATTTATATTTCTCTCCACATATTCGTATCATGCATAGCAGCGCCGCAAACATGCATTTCATTATCGGAATTCTAACCAGAGACCCGGCACCGACACAGAATGTTAATTTATTTAAAGCTCTAGAGCTTGGGCTTGAATAAAATGTTTGCTATTGCAACTTTTCCAGACAGTTTAATAAGACATTAATACCACATATGCAGTGTAAACGAAGAAAAATAGTTCATAATATCGGTTTGGTTAGTCTGAATTTGAAATTTAGATGTAGTTGAAATATGAAAACTTCATAAAAATGCGATCTATCTAAACCATTTTCGTCGAGCGTATCGTTTACTACCACCTGCTGTGTATACATATACGCGTCAGTAAATTTATTTTTCATTTAAAAAAAACCACACCTTTTTACAGTCTCGATAGAATTGAAGACCTCTGGACAAAAATACTATAAGAAGCCGCAATTAATTTTTAAAGAATTTAAATTTTTAAATTAAATTATATCTTGAAATATCGTTGTGTATATTGGAGTATGCAATGAAGGAGTATAAAATTAGTTACAAAGTCCAGATTATCTTAATATTTGAATTTGCATTAGTCAATAAATTCAGATTATAACTTGTAAACTTTTTATACTAAGATCTTCAATTGAAATGGAATATGTTTAATTAATTAACATTACATTTGCGTATTTTATTTTGATAGATACAAAAAATATATTTTTTATAAATATTCATATTATAAATAAAAAAGTAAATGAGATTAAAAATCCGTATAATTCTTGTGTGTTCATTTATATAAAAAAAATAATTTACATCTCACATACGTTCTGTTATAAAACCCATTCTTGTAAAACTTCAGTAGAAATGTTATTTCACAAAGTTTCGAGTTTTGTTAAAAGATATTTTATAGAATTTTACAACTCTAATATTATTTTCAGTTCTCGGAACATTTGACTAGACTTTTCATTTTAAAATATCCATACATAGTGTGTATCTTTCTTATTTCACATTGTAAATTTCTATGGTTAACTGATTTGTTTTTAAAGGTGTCGGGACAAACTATTTTATATAAATTTGTAAAATATTAGTTAAGTAAATTGCAAAATACATCTAGAATATATTAATGTGATTGGTCCACACTTGTATTATATATATATATATATATATATATATATATATATATATATATACAGTTTGTTCACGGGATTTCCGTACATAAGACAAGCGTTCGGCTGAACTCGGCCGCGAGAAGGCAACGACGTATACATTATCGTAATAAATTAATGGGATTATTGGTCAAATTATTTAAAATAAAATGGTTCTCTAAAAAATAATTAAAAATCTAATATTTTTTAATTTAAATAATACTTTAAATTAATAAAAACTTTAACTTGCCTGTTGTCAATTCCAGCAAATAAAATGTTTCAAAATAAAATAATTCACTAAAGTAAAATTAAAAATCTAAATTAATTAAAATTTTTAAAAAATACTCTATATACCCCTTATACCCAACCGGCCAAAAAATTCTAAACGAACGTTGTTCAGCATACAAGGAGTAATTGCACGAAATTGACCCCGATATTTACTCTTAACTCGTTTATCGGCCCTTTCATTTTGATGTCCATATAATTTAGATTTAACGTATCCCCAAATCTGGCGGTCTCGCTGGCCAGCTAATTGTACCGCTATTCAATATAACTCTTTCAGGTGATATGTTGTGTAAATAATCCATTACTATTATACAGTTATGAGCAGTAAAATTGTCAGTTAAATTCCTTAGTGCAGGTACAATTTGATTTTGTAAAAGATTCAAATAATTGGTTTAAACGGTTTTAGTTGTAAACATAGAAATTAGCACAGAAACATAGCCTGTAACCGCTCATGCACTTGCGGTTTGGTTTTAAACTAATTTTAAATCAAAACAGCAACTACATAGCATTAGCTAGATTTTTTCGACCCAAAACCAACGGTAACATGGTTATGTAGATTTTTTATTAATTTAAAATATTTTTTAGTACAAAACTGCTATGACCAAAGAAAGGACATCTTCTGTGCTTTATCGATTATGAAAAGGCGTTCGATAGTATCAACCACGAACGTGTCATCGAATATCTAAAAAGAGCTGGTATAGATGAAAAAGACGTAAGAATAATCCAAAACTTGTACTGGCCACAATCGGCCAATGTTAGAATCAACAACCGACTAACGACAGGAGAAATCAAAATAAAAAGAGAAGTACGTCAAGGATGCATAATGTCACCAATGCTATTTAACCTCTACGTCGAACAAATATTCTCAGAAGCCTTAGATGACACAGAAATCGGAATAAAGGTGAA
>JARJEC010018142.1:0-10965 GCA_030264575.1 Tachinus sp. AB-2021
GTTTATTAAAATTTTCCTTCAAAAAATAATTGTCAAAGAAAAATAGTTCAATAATGCAATGCAGCATTAAACGAATACTAAACAGAAAAATAACAACAAAAAGAAACAAAAAGAATTTAATATAATAATATTGAAAAATGAACAAGATAACCGAAAATTGGAAATGAAAAAGAAAAACAAACAAAAAATGTTACATTTTAGTTTATTCTTTTTCATTCATTACTTTTTATTTTCAGTTTACATTTTTTTGTAATTTCTTATTTAAGTTGTTTTAGCTGTAAACGTAGAAATAAAAATATTCTGAGAAAAGTGCGCATGCCATGCAACCGCTGGTGTAGCTGCAGTTTTGGGTTGTGGCATTGAGAATATGTAACTTCCAACTTTCTGTGATTACGTCGTCTGTTAGCACCAACTTGAAATTTCTATGTTTACAACTAAAACAAGTGCATAAATCAAGCATTATTTATTGACTTGATATTTTTGGTATTTTTATTTTATTTTTCATTACATTCTTTTTTTATGTTAATTTTCTAATTTTATCGAATTTGTTGTATTCCTTTTTTTAGTTCTATATTTTTATTTATTGAGGATTTATGTTTATATTTTGCAAATACATTAAATTTTTTCATTATTAATATCATTTAATATTAATTATTTGTTTATTTACCATTTAGTTTATTTTTTGTTAAATTATGTTATATAAAGAAAACTGGGTTACATTAATACAATTAGTAATAGATTATTGCATTAGTATAAAAAAAGTTAATTTGTAGGAAACCAAATATGTTACATCCATTAGTAAGCAATTAATCTTAAATCAGTCAAGTATTTGATCTAATGCAGGGTGGGCTAGATGTAAAAAATATCCCCTGGCGCCAAACCCAATAGGCAAAAGGCAATGGTAAAGCTCAACATACACTAGATCCAATCTAAACGACATTTGTCAATCTGAAGCCGTAATTTTCAAGGGCCCGATGAGTAATTCCGGCGTCTGGTGACCGACTCAGATAGTGTCAACTTGTTTTATAGCTACAGATAGTACACTGAGACGATTCATTAATTACAGCTTTAATTACAAACAGAGAAAGCAACAGCTACCATGGTACGCATGCATTTAACGAAGTCCCGATGTTTATAAATGATAGCAATTTAAAGGAAAAATTCTATTTTCTAATTAATCAATTTGAACAATATTTAATTGTTATTTATTAAGGTGTGATGTGTGTTGCACGTAAACAAAATAAATGCTGTTAACGTGTTGGCTTAATGGAAATTCCGTGACCTTCAGAAAGGAGCTTGCAAATTTATGAGCATGTGCTAATGCTAAGTCGTATGTACGTACGCTTTTGCCTGCTCGCCAGTTTATTTCACACTAATTGTTCTTTTACTCATAAACTGTTATAATACAATTACTATGGATGGTTTTACTATTGCAGAACGGCGTCTTAAATAACAGCGCCTCGTTAAAGAAGTTAAATATTGTATGCGCAATTTTACAATGTAACAGAATGAATATTTATGGGACCAGTTTCTATAATAAGAAATATTATTTCAAATTTGATTAATATGCTATTTTTTAATACACATTTTAATTGGGTGTTGTGTAATGTCCTTGATATTATATTCGTGTTCAATTATTATCCGAATAATTTTATAATCATTTGTTTGTTACAAGTTTGTTTATTATCAGTAAATAAGATAGGAGAGTTATGTACCAATATCCCATAAGCTTTAGTATTTGAATTTTGATTAAATAGCTGTATAAACAGATAAATAAAAAAATTACATAGGGGGTTTAACATTACATTTGCAATAATATTTTCAAAATTTCTTGGGACCGAGTCTACAGTGAAGCTGAATTAGTGCTAAATTTATGTGTTGAAGACTAGGCATGAACAATTTGCAAGGACAAGGGGGCGAATAAAAGGGTTGCATGAGCAAACAGGAATAGTGGTTGGCAAAGAGGCACTAATAAATTGGTATTATGGGTTGTTTCTAATGTTGGTATTAGGGGTTGGTATTAGTGGTAGAGCAAGAAATCAAATCTGGTGTCAAAACGGCTCAAGCTAAGATAAATTATGAAAATGAATTAAAAGTGTATTGAAAGTAGATGAATATTTGGAAAGTGGATGGAAAGCAGATGGAAAGTGGATGTAAGCGGCTAGAAAATGGGTGATAGATGGATTAGGTTTCGCATGCAAAATCAGAACCTAACTTGTGTGCATGCTAGAGCTCCCACTACTAAAAACTATTTTGTTACCAAAAAGTTTATATTAAATAATAACAATTTATTAAATAGGTGAGGGGGTGGGTCACACAAATCAAAATTGTTGGTCCACCAATTTACCATTTTAACAATTAGAATAGTATTTCATTCCATTTGTTCGAAAAATCTTTCTTTCTAAGTTTTTTATCGATTTTGAAAATTTCGAATTCTCCTAACGTCTTCCAAAATTTCGAACCACATTGAAAAAGTATGTGTCCACGGAGGAGGAAATAGTTCTAGTACATCGCTCATTTTCGCCGCATTACAATCTCTCGGAACGGACTCTGAAGCAAAGCAGGCGGTGAATTCCCAGAAGTTAGGTAAAAAAAGAACCAAACAATAACACTTTTTCTTTGCGTTTTCTACCACTTTACAAAAAATATAATTGCAAAACAAAGTTTTTTCTAATAGTCTTTGCGTTTTTGACCACTCTAAGTAAAATTAAATCTCTCCCGACCATTTCTTAACGATTCGCGCAATTGTTTCGTAATTTATCCGCATTTATTAACATTTCACAGATATTTTTTTAAAGACAACATCTCGACATGATAAAAAATAAATATTATTTATAGCTATATTTCACAGCACCTTCTCAATATTTTACAGACTAAAAAACAAATAAAGTATATAAAAAAACCGTTTCCCTATATTTTCTTACAAAATATCTCAGATCAGCTTAGGCACAATTCGATATTTCACAGACATTACGCAACAAGAGAACATAACTTTTCAACTTTTTCGGAAACATTTAAAAAATTTCAAAAAAATTTTGCTCAATAGTAAGGTGAAGTGTTCCACAGCTTGTTATTGTTCCGAACATTTTTCAGATTTTTACAAACATTTCAAAATATCTCAGATCAGGTTAGGCACAATTCGATATTTCACAGACATTACGCAATAAGAGAACATAATTTTCGAACTTTTTCGGAAACATTTTAAAAAATTCACCATTTTTTTGCATAATAGTAAGGTAAAAGTTTTCCAAAGCTTGTTGTTGTTCCGAACATTTTTCAGATTTTTACAAACATTTCAAAATATCTCAGATCAGGTTAGGCACAATTCAATATTTCACAGACATTACGCAACAAGAGAACATATAATTTTTCAACTTTTTCGGAAACATTTCAAAACGTTCAAAATATTTTTGCACAATAGTAAGGTGAAAGTTTTCCAAATCTTTTTGTTGTTCCGAACATTTTTCAGATTTTTACAAACATTTCAAAATATCTCAGATCAGATTAGGCACAATTCGATATTTCACAGACATTACGCAACAAGAGAACATAATTTTGCAACTTCTTCGGAAACATTTCAAAACATTTAAAATATTTTTGCAGAATTGTAAGGTGAAAGTTTTCCAAAGCTTGTTGCTGTTCCGAACATTTTTCAAATTTTTACAAACATTTCGTAACTTCTTTAAATAATTTTTCAACATTTCAGTCATATTTCTTCGCTTTTCTTCACTGTGCAAACAAAGATCATAATTCAAAAATATTTTTCTCTCTTAAAGATTTTTGTAAGATTACCTACACATGTCTCGATTTACCTTCATTTAGAGAACATCTCAAATCTCACAACATTTTTCCAAAAACTGTACAAGGTAACTCAGAAAAACAAGAAGTTTTTGGTTTCGGACTACTAGACATTGGAAGGTAAGAAAGGGACAGAGTTGTCTGCATTTTGGTTTCAACAGCCCATACTTCTGTCGAGTTGAAAAACTAAATCAAGTCTTCGTTCTTTTTCTTCTAGTAAAATTGCAGAATTTTCAAAACTTTTCTTTATTTATATTTTTCTTAAATTTTCGTCTTCATCTTTGTCAGAATCATAAATGAATTAGTCAAAAATGTGAAAACAGGAATATTCAGCATATTCCTTAGTAGAATTTGAAATAAATTACTTTGTTTTTTATCACAATTTAAAACATAGTAATTTATTTCAAATCCTGCATTATGAATTATCACTTAGTAACGGTCGATTCTATCAATTTTCTTCTTCCTTAGTACTCGATGTTTTTTCTTCCTAAAAATTTTCCGATTCATCAATCTTCCTAGAACTCTTTCTAGCTTTGGTTGAATTATTTTCTTCAATTAAATGTTTGGATTGTAATGAACCCTTCCTACTACTAAATCTATCTAAATAAATATGATTTGATTTTTCTAGTTTTTTTTTCAGAACCTAACTTCCTAGAACTTCCGGTGCTGGTAGATCTATCTAGATATTCACCAATAGTTTTCCTTAAAAATCACTTTTCTATTTCTTCATCGGAAGCAAATAATTTTTTTGACTTGTTACTAGTAGATCTATTTTGATCTTCACGTTTCGTCTCATTTTACGGTTTGGAAAAATCTTGCAGTTATGTCGACAAACCCGGTAAATTAAAGAAATTTAAAGATGCCATTCGTCATGAGATCCAACTGATTGATCAGAAATTTTTAGGAAAGAGTGTGGGAGAACTTTAAAGGGAGTAAGTGCAAGAGTGTATCTACGAAATTGGTCAACATCTCTCAGACATTATTTTCTAAACATATCTAAATGGCATACATTTCACTACATTTGTCAATGAATAATTTTACTTCAAAATTAACCGAATTTTTTTTTTAAGCCATATTCCTTGTAATTGCTCTGTACATCTCAAATTAAATAGATAATGCAACACATTTTGAAAGGTATTGAAGTAATAAAAATGGAATTCATTTTGTGAAACCATAACATTTTGGGGAAAATTTTAAGAAATCTACTGGATAAATGGGAAAAGGTAGGATCAAATCGGGATCCATTCTTAAGCCAAAGGTCAAACTAAAGCCCAAACATAGATGTGAACCATTGGTCTAACTTTCTCCAATTTTATCGGACCCCCCGGGGATACGAGTAACATTTTTCAAATGTAGAATTATAACAGTTTACCCTGGCGCTCCATTTTTCAATGCCCAAAGAAATTAACTTTGATTTTATTTGTTTGAAATATTACAATAATTATTAAAAATATTACTGCATAAAGGCATTATAAATATTTTCAAATTTGTTTAATATTTTCAAAATACACATGCTTTATTAAAAAAAAACAATTGATGACATTAAACCGGAAGTTGGAAAAACTGAAGTAAATAAAAAAAGTAGTTTTTTATATGCAATAAGAAAAACGTAAAATGCACAAGGTGTTCCGTTAAAAAAAACGAAGTTGGTTAAACCGGATGTTAATAAAATATAAATTAATTTCTTGATCCTAATTCAAAAATACAAAATATAATGAAAAATCGAAATTGCTGACGTTTCTGTTAATCGAAAAAATAAACAAAGAAAATTGATAGAATTGACCGTTACTAAGTGATAATTCATAATGCAAGAAATAATGTCGGGTTTCTTTGTTAATTCACTCATGTAACGTCTGATGAAGACTGAGGTTAAGTCGAAACTGCAGTCACGGTGTGACTAAATAAATTGTGATAAAAAACATAGTAGTTTATTTCAAATCCTGCGAAAAAAGTTGATAGAGTTTAAAATTATTAGGAAATTATATCGGACCTTAAGCTGGAAACACACGTATCGGTATATCGTGCTAATATCGGGTTGTGTGGGGGGGATATTTCATAGGTTTGTATGGAAGCATTCACATGTATCAGGTGAGTTTACCAGGCGCCTTGCAATCCATATTTCCATACTAAAGTATGCAACACCACACCCTCCATCCAATATAAACCTGATATCGGGCACTCAATCGTCTCGTGTTCCTAGCCTTACAGACACACGTAACAATAAGGTTAGGAACACACAAATCGGCACTTTAACCGACTCGTGTTCCTAGCCTTACTGTCAGACGCAACAGTAAGGCTAGGAACACACGAATCGGTCGAAGTGCCCGATATCAGGTTGCTATCGGATGGAAGGGATGGTGTTGCATACTTTAGTATGTACCGTTCACACGTATCGGGTTGCAAGGGGTCGGGTAAACTGACCCGATACGTGTGAATGTTTCTATACAAACCTATGCGATATACCCCACTACCCGATATTAGCCCGATATAGCGATACGTGTGTTTCTACCCTAAGGTCCGATATATTTTCCTAATAATTTTAGATTACATGATTAATGGTATTATCATGGCCTTAATCAGGAAATTTTATAATTCAATTAAATGAATAATTAAATATACCAGAATTTAAATTACATACACCACGTATGGAATATATATTTTTTAAACGAACCCCTATTGTGTCCATAATAAAAATATGTAACGGTTACATTCTAGTTCACAAATATTATTTAGGATTTACATGAATTGTATCTATGAAATAATCATTGTTATTGTGTTATTTCCAATTGACGCATTTTCTCATAAAATCGATTTTCCAAGGTTATTTTTAGCAACACCCCTAAATAAGGGCTTATTGTACTGCATTATTTACGCGTAAAAGCTATAATATCTTGCAACCAGCTGCTGCTATGTTGTTGATCTCATTCACAATAGATATTTTTGTATCCCCTGTAGTTCGATAGCCATGTCACTTTTAGTAAAGAATAGCCGAGGTCCATTAATGGAAGTTGCAGGTATGAAAAAAATATATATTTATTTGAATATAACCGGATGGGTCCGTGGGGTGAAGTTTGTCAAAATAAAACTACGGGCGTCAATTTCCATTACTGCCGAAAATAAAAATCCACAAGACAACGGCGAGTCCATAAACATCGTTTCCGGCGTCCGCACCTTTTTTTGTTTTTTTTTTCTACACGTATCTCTCATTTCATCAATTCCACTCCCTCGCTTATCCCATTTTGCACACGTACGAGAGGAAATAAATATTGATGATGTTTCCAGCTTTGTCTTAGCGGGAACACCCAGGGCGACGGGGAAATTATACTCGGAGATATTTCAATTCTTTGATAAGGCAGGTAAATTTCAAGGTACGATATAAACTTCAAAGCAGTTGCGGGAGAGATAAGGGGCATGCATTATTCAGATCAATCTTCAAACGAGTAGAACTTGTGGCAATGTTCTTGCTATTGACAGTGCGTGCAGAGGGAACGCCAATCGCATGTCGGATTCTACATTGCAATATCGCAGACATGTGCGAACTTAGTGAGGGCGTCAACTGCAGACACACACTTATGAGGAAGATATATTGCTCCTCATCAAAACGCAATTTATATAGATTTCATTTAAAAACAGACCATATTTTTTTCAACTACTACTGTGCTGGTGCCAGATGTTCAATTGCACATCAAAGTGCAATCATATTGTATTTTCGCAGAAGAAATAAATAATAAATTCAATCGATATCTCACCCCATTCTAAATGTAAATTTTGTAGCATAAACGAAAAATATTAAATTAACCATGAGGCAAACATATTGTCGGCGTCGAACTTGAAGACTAAAAATAGATGAAAAAATTGGATCGATTTCCCTCCCCATATGCAATTTTGCAGTAAGCATAGTAATCCACGTTAAAATAGGTGTGCGTGGAAGCAAATCTTCTGAGCGATTCCTATCTTGTGCGAAAATAGCCCCAAAGGGAATGTTCCCGTAGGTGCATCGTGCACAAAAGGAGCATTGAGGTAACCGGATGTTCAGCTATAAATTAGACCGACTCGCTCTGTTATTACGTCTTCTTGGCGAATAGGTAAGCTTCACGCACCCTCGCTCCAGACGCTCTTACTAAATCAACGCGTATAATAGGAATAGGACTAACCTGACCGAAGAGCTCACGTTAGGGATTAGTCTTATACCGACTGTCTCCTAATCGGCTTTCGCTAGTAAAATGTCAAATATTATGTTTGGGCACTGATCCACTGTTTTCCCCGCTACAAAAGATGAATGGGACAAATAAAATCCTCCTAATATAACAAGCCATCAGATTAATTAACAGACGGAATAGGTATCGGAGCTAATTGAATCGGGAGTGTAGATTAATAAGAAAGCCCATATTTAGTTAATGCTAGCACATATGGAAAACGAGGTTAATTAAATACGAAACTCCATTACAGTATTTAACAAAAGGTTTTATATAAAGCTTTCTGTTAATTTTCCTTCACGGTACAGTTACTTTAATTAAAATTCTGCTGAATTTATAGCTCGTATAAATTCGAGCCAGAAAATTTTTTTATCAATTATTATTATTTGTTAAAATACGCCCGTATGGATTTACATATTATTTCATTTACAATTAGTTATGTGTTTATTTACATGGGATTCGTTTTAAATAAATGGGTTCGGCATTAATTAAAAAAACTGTTGGGATAGTATATAACGTGTTGGGAGTCTATCGGTTCTTGGAATTTAGTCCGGTCATTTTCTAGGAAATATGGCTTGTTTAGGCGGGCCTGTCAATAACACTTTCAATGTTTTTTTCAAACGAGAAAGTATTGGATACATTCAAAATTTACCTTTTGATAAATTGTTCGGAATATATAATAAATTTTAACACAATAAAATATACAAAAAATAATATATATTTTATAATAAAAATACATTAGCAAAGTGTCTAATCATTTCTACAAACAGAATTGGAGTGGATTTGATCATAGGAGTAAACGTAAGTTGCAAAAAAGCAATTTTAAATGCCAAAAATGTTCTTAGCCAAAATATTGTTAAATGTTTCAGAATCTTTAGAAATAGAACAAAAGGCCATCTAAACATTGATCAAATTGCTGCGAAATATACAGAAATATCGATAAACATAAAAAATGCTGTGAATATCAAGCAAGATTAAATAATTTTTATAAACATAGAAAAATGTTCGAGAAGAGCTAAGAAAATGTCGAGAAAACATATATGACTATTAATGTTGGGCAAACAAGTATATGTAAAATATGACAGACTATAAGAAATTATCTTCTGGTTGATTTAAGACTATTAAAAGTTGCTAAAAACACTAAATAATATGAAACAAATGATAATTTTTATTGTTAGACTCTGGAAAAGTTGCAATATGCCAGTGTTTCCCAACCGGTGACCCGCAATTACGTCCAAAGTGTGTCGCGGGGCCGTCCTTATATGTTATAATATATATCATATTTGTATACAAAATTAGTTTTAACTTATTGTTTTTAATAATATTAAAAACTATTAATGGTGTAACCAATTTGTAAAGTTTATTACCTTTTGGAAAATAGAAATATGATCCTTTATAATCTAAAACCCAATAATTTATTATACAGTGCAATCTCCGTTAAGCGGACGCTGAAGGTGCAACTAATTTAGTCCACTTATTTGAGGTGTCCGTTAAGCGGACACTGAAGGTGCAACTAATTTTGTCCACTTATTGGAGGTGTCCGCTTAAAAAACGTGAGATACATATATGTATATGTGTTGGTGCATTCTAAACTGTCCGGTTATAAAAGTTGTCCGCTTCTTGGGTTGTCTGGTGTGCCGCACAAAAGTTTGTATTCATAAAGTTTGTCGCGTTCAAAAAAGTTTGGGAAATACTGTAATATGTAAAAAATTCTTCATAAAATTTTCGAAACATTAAAAATGTTTGTAGAATGTTAGAGAACATATAAAAATATTGCAAAATGTTTCAGAAACAAAATTTTGAATAGTGGCTCAAAAAGTCAAGAAAACGCTTGTAGCGAAAAAAATCATAAATTTGAAAATGCAAATTTTACGTAGATAAGCATAAAGCAATGTAACAACTGGAGAATTGCTACAGATTGGTGAAAAACATTTCCAGCGTCCTTTAAAATATCGAAAAATACAGAAAATCTAGAAAATGTGAAAAAATGGATGAAAATTTTAAGTAATGTTAGAGTAATCTGATAAAATTTTGCTGATACTTTCAAATTCAGGTAAGAAAGGTTCAGAAAAAAATTGATAAAATTTGGAAAAATTCTAAAAACGTTGAATAATATTTTTAAAATATACAAAAAATGTTAAAAGAAATTTGCAAAATGTTATTTTAAGTTCACAAACTTAAAATTGCCAATTTTTTTTGTATTAAACCACATTTTTGCAAAAACGAAAAATTTGTTGACAAATTTTTAAAAATATTTATTGATTCTAATTATTCTTCTATTTTGAAAATTGTTTGATTCGATTTAAAAAATTCATAAATTTGAAAATACAAATTTTACGTCGATAAACATAAAGTAATGTAACAACTAGACAATTTGATTGGTGAAAAACATTTTCAGCGTGCTTTAAAATATCGAAAAATACAGAATATCAAGAAAATGTCAATAAATGGATGAAAACGCTTTTAACAAGCGATTATTTTTACACTATAAATGAAATAGTATAATATTTTAATTTGTGTATTTTTTAGCTTAATATTTAACGTAAAACTCTAGTTTTTAATTTACTTTGTGTATACCATTACTATGGTCTAAAACATTGAAAAAATGATTATTTTTATCAGAAATGCACAGAATTCCATCAAAAACTTGTTCAAACTTAAAATTAGATGAAAGCCAACAAATAGAAAAGAAAATGTCGTACCAATAAAAATCTGTAAACAATTTGCTTAAAAGGGTAATTAAAAAAATATGAAATGGTTCATCAAATTTTGGACGAAACAATACACAGAAATTTGGGTATAAAATAGACCGTTTAATGTACATCAACAAATTATGGAATATATTGCATTTCGTTGCAGAACCAAGTACCTCTGCTGGTAATGCACATAATTATGCGTCCACATTATACAAGCACCTCCATAAATCTCCTGCGGAAACAATGTATCCTAGCTACTTGTATAATCCCCAACA
>JARJEC010018171.1:0-10874 GCA_030264575.1 Tachinus sp. AB-2021
AAAAACCCAAAAAAAGTATTGACATTATAGACCTTTAAAATTGTGTCAAAATATAATCAATATATTTAAACAAGGTATTTATAAAGCACGGCAAGAATGGTCTAAATTCCAGAACAAACTTTCCAATTTGTAGTAAACAATAAATATTTAAATACCGTGAAAGATGTTATATACTTAATTAACAAATATATTATCACTTTTGGGCAATTCTAGCAAATATTTAAAAATTGCTTTATCCAAATTATTATATTATTATAAATTTATATATATATATATATTATATCTGTAGTTCAAACAATATATCAACATTTCTATCTAAACTTCGTGTTATAATTGATGAATGAATTTTGAAAAGTTTCTTTTATTTGTTGTCCATTAAAGATGTACCTTATTTTTAAGTTACTATAGTTTTAAATAAAAAAAATTGTAAAATCATTCAACTACTAAATGATTTTTAAAAACAATTTTTAAAAATTGCAAATAATAATTTATGTAATTTAAATTATTAAATTGAGACTAAGATCGAAATTAGCATATTATAATTATTAAATAATTAACATGAAGCATTTATTACAACATGGAGTAATGGCGTGGTAATTATATAATAATTATAATATTCAAATTTCAAACAATTTTTTTCATTTCGAAAATTGAAATACATATTATGGAGTAATTAATACAACACTAAACATAGTCGTTTTAATTTTAATTTTCGAAATAAAGATATGTAATTTTTTTCAAAAATTATTTACATAAAAAAATGAGTTTAACTTTTAATAAAAACTTAATTTGAACTAGTTTCTTTATTTAAATTTACTTATAAAATGTGCTAACAAAGTATTTTCTTGCAGGCCTATGGCAAAGTTTATAAACCAAGCCGTGAGTGATTTGTATTTGCCCAAGGTCTGTATATGGACTTTCTTAACAAGGATTTAGTACTATTTTTCCTTAAACGTCATAATTTTCTTTTAGAAAAGAAAGAAGAATAGTTATATTTCTGCCAAAGATAATAAGCGAAGACGTTAAGATGAAATTGATATTTAAAAAACAATGTTTGACGTCATATAGATTTCCGACACAAAAAATGAGGTACTCAGTACTCATGAGGTACAAAATACTGTAATTAACGAATAGAGAAAAAAATAACTTTTATAAAATTAAATAAATTCTCAGACGTAAACCTTCTGCAAAAAGACAGGCAACGAATGTGGCCAATTGAAAACCTTGGGGTAAGAAGACTATAAGAGACTTTCAAATTTTAAAGAGTTGAAATAGTTAAAATTAATTAAGTTGTAAAATATGTTATTAACATATTATAATCTTTATATATCTTTGTTTTGTGTTGTTGAAGTAAAATATACAGGAAGTTTTTTCGAGTATCCACCTGGGTATCTCATAAAATAGGAACAAAACAAAAAAATCCTGAAATTTCTATTTAAGAGGGATAGCTTCCCTCATTTGAAAGTAATTCAACAGTACCATTTTTTAAATATATAAATATGCAGTTTAAAATAATTATTTTTCAAAATAATTTGAAATATGCAAAACATTTAAAAATCCTGAAACATGTCAATTTTTATTTTAAAGGGGTCCTCTTTTGAAATACAGTTAAGATGTCTGTTCACTTTCACAAATCAAACGACATATTTACAAAATTTAAAAAAATGCACAGATAAATTACTGACATTAAGGCCTATCAAATAAGGTGTCACAAGTGGGTCATTCCGTTTAAAAATTTTAAAAAGTGTTTATTGGAGAGGAGGAAGAAAATGATGACATCTCAACTGTATGTCAAAAAACTACCGCTTTAAAATAAAAAATTGACATGTTACAAGGTTTTTAAATGTTTTGCCCATTTCATATTATTTCGAGAAATAATTATTTCAGACTGCATATTTAAACATTAAAATAAAATTTCAAACTGGCATAAAGATCTTACAAATAAGGTGTCACAAAGTGGGTCATACTATTAAAACTTTTGAATGGTATTTGTTGGAGGACAGAGAGAAGATAACACACATGTCAATTGCATGAGGGAAACTAACACACATGTCAATTGTATATCAAAAGATGTCACCCTCGAAATAGAAATTGACGTTTTTCGTTTCTTTTTATTTTGTCACAAAAAACACCCTGAATAATAATGAGGGTGTATAAAATTAATTAAAAAGTACAGATTAAGTTAATACTAGAGTTTTAATTTGCATTACTCAATAAATACTGACAGTCGCAAATAGCTTTGTTGCTCCAAGATCTTCAATTCTTCTTTATTTTGGGACAAAAATTTCTCCTGTGTGATATAATTTTTATTTATGGCTTCAAAAATTTCATATCATTTATACCCATTAGGTGTATCTCTTACAACTAATGGGTATAAATGTGTGTTGTTTGTCACCTGCTAATCTGTGGCCCGTTCTATATCATATTATTTTTTTAGTCCTACTTCGTGATAGGGTTAGTAAACCATGGTTTACAGGTTTGTACCTGTTGGATTTTTTTATAAATTCTCTCGTTAGCTGTGTTTTCATTGTATATATTTGTCCATTCCTTCTAGTATTTCTTTTTGTAGTTGTTGTTTGTAGTCCTGGTGCAGAATATTGATGTGGTCGGCTAGATCGTTTCCATTTGTGTTGTAGTGGCTTGGTATCCATCGCAGTGTTATATCATGTCCGTGGTTTTTTAGATGTTCTATAGTAGTGTAGATTTTTTCCGCGATTAAGTGATTGTAATTGAAGCTTTCGCTTGGATATTTAAATCAGCGATTTTCTTTGTTTTGGGATCTTTGCAGCGGCAGCGGTATAGTCCATCTTTTGGATCCGGTGTATATATATATATTTTTTTTCGTGTTCTTTATAAATTTCTTCTATTTGTTGGATAGTTTTTCTTTTGAGAAGGATTTTGTCTATGCGTTTGGATATAATGGTAGGGATATTGGTGTAAATTTTGATTAAATTTCTAGTAAGGGGACATGACGTACAGCAAGGTTGGTCGCAACATCTGAGTTTTTGTAGTTTTGTTTGTTGATATGCTATAATATCTATTGGTTTTGTTTTATTTATAAAGTAAACGTAGTTACAGCGTTTTACAAAGTGAACTAAATTACTTTTTATATGTTGAGTTTGAGAGGTATGTGGTTATTTATAGATTTATTAATATATATATATATATATATATATATATATATATATATATATATATATATATAATCCAATTGGAAGTTTTGCGAATTCGCTTAGAAGGGCGTCGATTGGTGTTGTGTTGAGAGCTCCTAGTCATATTCTGAGGCAGGTGTTTTGTATTGTTTGTAGACTTTTTAGTTGAGCCTTTGGAAGGCTCTTAGCATATATGACTAGACAGTAATGTATTTTCGGTTTTGTTAATTTTTTGCATCGATTATTGTTGAGTATCTTTATTGTTGATGTAATGGTTTTTAGTATATTTGTACCTTTTTTTACTTTGCCCGTCGTTACCTATATGTGTTTGTTAAAGTTCATTGTTCTTTTAAGCCATATTCCTATTAATTTATATACAAATTTTAAAACATTAAAAAAAGTTTCCATTGAAATTATACAACTAACTATATGGTAATGAATCATATTTAATTTGTATTACAAAGATTTATAATCTATGAAAATATATGCTACAGGAACGATAAGTAAATACAACATACTTTAAACTTAATCAGTATTTGTACATTTTAAAATAACGAATAACTCACGTTGGAGTGATTAGATCTATGAAAAAGTATAAATATGACATGCGGAAAATAAATAACGGGGTATTAAATATAGAAGCTATAATATAAGCCTTCATAAGTAATGATATATTTTCCAAATTTCTAAATTTAAGCTTTTGATATGCTTAAATATAAACTCTGCTAACCCCATTTAAGCTACACAGCAGGATCTTTTTAAGTGATACCTATAGAGACAGAATTACTCAACTTTCTCTTATATGAAATATTAAATTTTCTTTTAATCTACGTACAACTAGGTTTTTAATAAAATAGCAAGAAACGTATTCCATTTTTAATGAAAGATTAGGTTTATATTTACTAGAAATGCGTTTGCGTGGGTACTTTTTTAATGATACAAATAAAAAATAACGAGATGTTTAGTTGAATATTATATAGTAAGGTTATAAATGCATATGGCACAAAGAAAAATATTACTGAACCGTCTCAAAATAAAATAACTTGAAACTTTTATATATGACTTAAAATATCCATTCTAACATGCATAAAAGTATACGAATACGTTTGCAGTGCTATAAATCCGCACAAATATCGCACAGAGAATTATTGCTACCGGCATTTAATTCCGTTAACGATTTATTTGAAGCTGCCAAAAAACTTTCTCTAAAAAATTAATAATTCAAACTTAATTAATAAACATAATAATAATTGAAGGCCAAAATTAAAGTGGAAACTCTCCTCTAGATAATTTATTAATACCAGATTTTGAGAGGCAGATGATTAATGCTTAAATTAATTTGTGAGATTTGCAATAACCCGAGTTAAAATTAGCTAACTAGGGACCATATGTGTGCCGAAAATTAATTTTGTATTATTAAATTTATTTTATTAATTATATTTTCTCATTCAATTTCATTCGTTGAAAATTATTTAAATTTTAATAATTTGTATGGGAATTGAATATCAGAAAATCGATTTGCATTTATAGTATTTGCATAAATTTCATATGAAATCATAGCGTACATAAAAGTGTATGGAAAGATTTTCGTGGAAGATATAGCGGTATATTTTATTAGTATCCGTTTAGCATAAGAATTTAAAAAGGACATTGTTTCAAATATTGAAAATCTATATATGCAATCTCCCCGAAGTTAAATTTTATGTCTTCAATATTTTGATAAATAAATCTCAGAATTTCCCAAGAGGAAATTACAGGAAACATCCTGGTAAGTTGAGTGTAACGGAAGTGGAGTGTGGTTCCGGCGGATGCAAGATTTCCAGATAGCATCAATAATTACAAGAACGTCCCTCCAGAGATGGCTGTTTTATATACCTGCAGTGATGAATTGTTGATAGAATAACCGGCCAGGCGAGACTTTTGCCCATAAGGTGCGTCTAATCAGCCGACGCGCACTCCGTGAAATAACACTAGCTCAATCCTGCAACGGTTCACAAACGGGACATACAGGATAGAAGCGGCCTTAGTTTCATGATAGACTACCGCACCGCATACACCATCGTTCCATTTTCTGTCCTGCTATGATGAGTTTGATCTCAAACGCATTTATCTTTTATTTCACCATTGCAACCAACGTATATAAACAGCATCCAACACTCTATACACACGAGGCAAACAAGTTCCATATATTATTCATATGCATGCGTATATACCTAGACCACTTCTATGAGAATCTTTCACGATATAAAACCAGAAAATGTTCAGCTTCTGCTTATATTGAAGTTCTCGATAATAAAAATTTTAAATACATCTTAATTTAAAATTAAATGTATGACATATTTTATTAAATTATAAGCATAGGGCTTTATTAATTATTAGTTCTCTAGGTTTTGTTAATTAAAAAGCTTGTTCACTTAATGCATATTATGTGTATACAAAGTTCTGAATCTACTAAATAAAACTTTATAATAATAATAATAATAATCATAGTTTTATTATCTTGTAGCCAAATACATCAAAAAACACAATGTTAATGTAAAAATTACATGGTAACAATTTCAAAATATTGTAAGTAAAATAAATAAATAAATTTTACAATCTTACAAGTGCAGGAGAAATTGTACACTTATTTCTCACACATACCAGTAGTTAACTAGTTTTGTTAATAAATTCGTATAAATTGTAAAAGTTGTTTTCATGCAAGAAAATTTAGATTTAATTTGAATTTTGTAATAGTTTTTGACGTATGCTCAGGTGTAGTTGAATAAGCTACAACCTGCAGGTGATTTTTTATATAGAGAAATAATTCTCATAGTTGTGAATATTTGTATGTTTATATATTAGATGTTTAATGTTTATATAATATAATATTAGAATGTATGTGTGACAGTTTATACAGATATATACAAATCCCATAATTTTATGTTGTTTAAAAACATTTCAGCAGGTTTCACTATATTTTAGATTGTATATTATTCTAATAATTTTTTTTAGAGAATGAATACACGCGCCCAGTCAGTAGCCTAACCCCAAACAGTGATACTATACCTAATAATCGAGTATACCATGGAATAATAAACATATAAACATTTAATGGAGCTTCTCTTGGAAGATTGTTTTTTAGATTACTGATTGCAAAACAAGTTTTACTTAATTTTGTTCAACCTGTGTCTATATGACTACAAAATTTATATTTTCATATAAGCAGATACCAAGAAATTTTGCATGTTTAATATTATTCCCATTGATTTTTAAATTTGGTATTGGTATATTGGTAGCAGCTTTGGTATGAAAGTTAATGACAACAGTCAGAATTGATTATTAAATGGTTTTTATTATACCATCTTTCAAACTCTAGTAAAATTTGTTTAATTTTGAATATGACTTCAGAGTAACTATCACCTATAACAATAATTGAAGTATCATCGGCAAAGATAAATACTATGCGATGTCAAATATGTTCAGGCAAGTCATTTATAAAGATTAAGAATAAGAGTGGACCTAAAGTACTTCCTTGTAGAAAACCGATGTTATTCTAGTAACTATTTGATGTCTAGCCTTCAATTTAGACAACAAATGCTCTATTAAATAAAACGAACTTACCTATGTGCTTATTGGATGTTTTATGCCTAAAGCACTTAACTTCTCATTAATAAAATCATGATCTGAAGCAAGTGATTTGTTTTTTTTTTACAAGTACGCACATTTTTTGCTGGCAACGTCCTTTTCAAATAACTTTGAAAAGCAACTTAGTAATGATATAGGCCTATAGTTATCTATATAAGAAGGGTCGTTTTGTTTTAATATTGGAATTAATTGTGATTCTTTCAATAAGTTTGAGAAAACACCTTGGGTAACAGATTCGTTTACAATATAAGCTAATATTGGTGTTAGATCATAAACACAATATTTTACTAAATTAATTGGTATATCATCAGGTCCAGTACTTTTTTTATTTGGAAAAGTCTCGATAATATTTATAACAAATCAAAAATTTCCAAAATGATGACATTTTTTTTCTATCACTAATTATTTCGCCGTTTAAATTTAGTTCTATGTTATTAATTATTCTCTTTCGACCTAATGTTTTGTTTAACAAGTTAAATACCGTTTTTGAAGGATTTTGTGAAGCAGCAATAATGTTTGAATTACATCTTTGTTTTTAGTTATTTATGTTATATACAAATTGTTTTTTTTTTAACATTTTGTATTCCAGATGTATAGATTGACAATTAGTTTGTTATCTTAAAATCTTTTTAATTTAAATTAATTTAAAATTAACTGAGCCATTATGTCATCGGTTAATCAATATTTTGTGCTATTAATGTTTGACCTATCTTTTATAGTTTTTACCGGGAATACAAACTTAAAACAACATTTAAATTGATTCCAAAATGCCTCTCTCTCTCTCTCTCTCTTATATATATATATATATATATATATATATATATATATAATTAGTTGGAAAATCTTTTATAAGTAATGCCCTAAATTGTTCCATTATTGAGTAATTTATTGTACTTTTATATGATATAACTTTATCATAATGGTTGGTTGACATACAATTGTCTTTTATTGCAAATGACATTATAATTGCAAAATGGTCTGATAATCCTGCATCCGTTATTTCATACCTAAAATTACATATAATTACAGAATAGTACATCATATACAATATTATAGTATAATATAATTACAGCAAAATGTGTTATTAACACTTTTCGTAATTAACGCGACGACGCATATGTCCAATATAAAATTTTTCGTACATTCCGATATACAGGGTGATAGCTTGCAACAACAAAAGCAAGGAGTATAGAAAGTGCAAGTTCATCGGTTAAAAAGTAATAAAGAATAGTCGTACGAGGAGGGCATCTGTTGACACTTGCCAATAATTATTCAGATGGCGTCCTCGGACTATCCTTATACTATATACTCATATTACTTTTTACTCTCTTTGTTTCTCTTGTTGCAAAGTACACTGATAAAAGGTGCATAGCTTGTCACACGTGTCTGTACCACAGGCAATTAAATAAGCTTGGTAGTATGAAAAATATTGCAATGTTCACATTCAAATTTTACTTAATTACAAGATTATTTTTCTGCTGCTACTTTCTATTCCGACGATCGATCTCTTTAATTTTTCACCTTCTCCTTCGACGCCTTCATTCTCTTTTCCCTGTATCCTATCTGCATGACAACCCCTTTTTTACTATCGTCCTTAGCCACTTTCCTTTTTTAAGTTCGATCTCGTTGCTAATGCTGCTGATCCTAATTTACTTAACCTAATTAGCAAATTTTATACAATTGATTATACCGATATTATACCAATATAAAAAAACTACAGACAACGGAAGCAAACAATTAATAAGGGACTTACTGAAAAAAAATAGTTTTTTTATTATATCTGTTAAAACAACATTAATAAGATATTTTTTTATAGAACCATCGCCCTACCCCTGTTGAGCTACAACCTGTAACGGTTTAACGGGCCGTTACACCTCCTCGAATAATATTTCATTTTTTGCAATCATATACACAATACTAACAACTTTCCGCATTGAAGTTACGCGTCTACCAAATCAATACTTCCATTTTTATTAAACCTTCTTTCCAAATACACAAAATCATCTACCTACACAAAACTTCATCGTTCAAATTGATTATACAACCACAGTCTACTTCATCCTTACTAAAGACCATGATATTAGTTTTCGCCACATTTATACAAATTCATTTCATTTGTTGCAACATTTAGTCAATTTACAGCATTCGTATTCTGACAAATTACAATAGGATCGGCAGCATACTTTACATTACCCAACCGTAAACAGTTAACATATTACTTACACATTTACTCAAAAAAGAGTAAGAGTAAGACTCCTAGTCGGAGTCCTTGATTTATATTAAACTAATTGCTTAGTATAAAATCTACTTAAATGCACGTTCGACTGCCCTCATGTACCGACTGTTCACATAAATGCCGTACATAGCCCAAGCGTTCGGCTCGACTCGGCCAAGGAAGGAGACCGACATATCCATTCCACTCGCAAGTTGCAACATCGCAATAAATTGATGAAATTATTGTTAAAAAATATCAAGTTTTAAAATAAAATTATTCCCTAAACTAAAATTAAAAATCTAAATTATTCTAAAAATTAAAAAATAGCCTTTATGTTAAAAAAATCTTCAACATAACAGGTTCTCAAAATGTTGCTGAAAATAGACCAATAACGAAGAATAGATGGACTATGTTAGCCACATGACGGAAACGTGTATTCGCCAGTAAACACAATGTTTTCAACAAAATTGTTATCCGCATTTGCACGTTCTATTATTGTCTCACAAAATTCCATTCTACGGTAGTAGTCTCAATGGAAAATTTCCTGATGGGTTTAATTTTATACAAATGATATTTATGTTTTTGCAAACTTTACCCACTGCTATGTATTTTTCATAACTTACTAAAGTGCAAATAATTGATCTATGCATTATCTAACTTGCATAAAACCACATTGTATTCCCCATATATTCTAACTAGTTTTTTTCGCGCTACTCTTTTAATCAATACTCTTCCATACAATTTTCGGCTATATTCAACAAACTCATTCCTCGATCATTCTCACACTCAATCTTACTGCCTTTAGCTTTATGCAACGGAACTGCCATCTTTCCAATCTTTTGACACTTCAGACTTTCTTCTGAAGCATAAACTATAGAGTTCAATTAATCTACTAATAAATCGACAAATCGTACTTTAACATTTCACCCGTAATCTCATCCATATCCTCGGCTTTCCCAGATTTCCTCTGTTATGTCATTCGTAATTTCCCCATTTTGTTTGCTATCTACTGCAGAATTCACACTGCTCCCATACAATTACTCAAAACATTCTCTCCAGCGCTCTCTAATGCCATCTTCATTCTAAATCATTTTTCCACATTTATTCTGAATGTTCAAAAACATTTTCTTGCACATCCATTTTTGCTTTCTTCGCCCACTTCAAAAATAATTATTTGTTTCCTATAAAATCTCGCTTACCTTAACTAGTTTCCTTGCATTCAGTTTTTTCTCTCTATACACATCATGCTTATTATCCATCTCATCTCATTTTATCTGCAATCCATTTTTTATATGTTTCTTTCTTTTGATTCAGTGAAACTTGTAATTGTTCATTCCACAATTTCTCTTCATAATTCCAAATACCATCACTCTACGCGCATCTATAGGTACTTTTAATCTATTCTATGTTCCCATTCACCATGCTTTCATTCGATTATTGTTCATGTAAAACTAATTTCTCTTCTAGCACATTTTCATTTTTATTATGAACATTTTCTACCTTTACTATTAGCTGTTTGGTTATCTTTCGGTTTTTCTTAATAAATTTATAACTAAGGTCTAATTTGATCACACGATAATGATCAGTTCCGTATTCGGCTCCAGCTACTTCTTTAGTATACCTAATTAAATTTCTTTCATCGTACACAATAAAGTCAATTATAAACTTAGATTCGTCCTTATGCCAACATTTTTCTCTTTGCCCAAAAATTGTCATAACGTGGTTGCTGATTATAAATCTGCATGCAAATTCCTTCTGCATCGAGTCACTTGCTGCTTAAGCCATGCCTGTCTAGAGACGGACCTAGGAATTTGGTTCAAAAAAGTTTATTTAATTAATATAATATAAATTAATAAATCAATATTTATTTATTCATTAAT
>JARJEC010018179.1:0-10583 GCA_030264575.1 Tachinus sp. AB-2021
TAATCATAATGACTTTAATTAAGGTAAATATACAGAGAAAATATATTATGTGTAACAAATATGCATTATAATAAAACACTTTTTATTATGAATATTCTTAATTAAAGTCATTATAATTAATTTTTGACGAATAAACTAAAAAACTAAAAAATGAAAACTCAAAAATATTCTATATGTAAAAAAAATAATTATTCAACAAAAGACCGAACATCAATAATAATTGTGCTTGTGTGAAAGGCATAATAGTAATTTACAGGCTAGTCGAATTGATAATACATTATTCAAATAGTATGCAATTATTCAATTTATTTATCACAAATACAGAGATATATTTTATTGTTAACTATAAGCAACAAAGTCAATAATAATCATCTTTCAGTCTTCTATTTAAACATCAATCACTTTATGAGCAATGCACTTTAACATCCATATCTATTATATCAAATTGTTAACATCTACGAAAGTTCACACAATAAAAGTGAAATTCACTTTAATTAACTTCCGAAAATCTAGTTCAAGGTGAACGAAAAGTAAGAATTTTAATGTTTTAAAGTGAAGGACACAATCGTCAATTGAAATGAAACAAACAATATGAAAACTCTCCCATGGTAAAAAGTAAGTTATTGTATTGATTGTTAAATAAAAAAGTGATGAAGAAAAAAATAGTTTTATGGGCGACTTTCTTTAGTGCAATGTCAAGTTCAAGCCGGTATGCATTTCATTTCTAAATAAGTAACTAATTAATTGTTTGCTATATATATATATATATATATATATATATATATATATGCAGTATAATTATGCATTGTACGTGCATAGTAAATTTTACAAGAAAAATCCCACATATCTCGTGGAATTATTGAAATTGTTCTAGGAAACGTTTGCTTTGTGTGAAGAAAATGTCAGACCATTAGAAATAAAATAGTAATGTTTCTTGTTTATTTTAATGAGTGCAATTTTATAGTGGTATTATTGTTTCTAGAAATTATTACATCATAACTTACAATCGGTTGTAAATAAAATACTTTGCACGCAATAGTGCAATTATATTGTTTAGACAGCTACTTTTCATTAAGATTAATTTCAATATTTCACAAATTAATATTCCTCAATTTTTAATTAACTGAATGCTCTCCGCTTAACATATTTATAGCTCAATTTTAAGCTTAATTAGGTCAACTAATACACATCAAAAATTATTATTTTTAATTTAAAAGATCATAACGTTATAATTAGATTAATTTTACTTTCTATAATTTAGGACAACTTCATCTATGAATATTTTGACAGGTAGATGCGAGCTCGATTTCTCATACAGTAGCCAAACCAATTAACTAGCTATGTGGTAAAAGTAGCGAGTCTGGCTCACGCTGCTTTTCACGATATTATCACTTCCATCTGGAAAATGGTCATTAACAACAAATCAAGTGAAAACGGATGCTCGTGTGTACAATTTTATGAGCTATGCGTGATTGCTTAAATTCGATTGAAACTTCAAAAATAACAATAACATTTAAATTACATCCGTCTGACTGTTATGTTAAAGTTCATTTTAAGACTACTTTTACGGGCTTCCATCATCCGTTTAGGTAGAAATCGTGATTAGAATATTCACTTTGCATCTTTTATAATTTCAAATGCGTGATTATCTAATTTTAAATCACAATGGGTTGTATGAGATTTATTTGATCGCTTTAAGCTGAAATGTGCCACTAAAAATACTTTCATTCATATACTTTTTATATATTAATCATTTTTATTATCGCAAAATGTTATATATTGATTATAATACCCACACGGAAATAATATTTTGCAGTTAATATCTGACAATTATGATCTTACTTGACTTGATCTATATACAATACAATATATAAACTCTTCTATAAAATGCTTATATAGTTTACGCTTGTAACTTGATTTCCTTATTTTGTACTCTATTATTTTACTAGCCTTTAAAATGTGTGCAGCTATAATAAATTCTAAGCCAAAGTGCTAAATCGCACTTGATACTTCCTGGTGCAAACCACAATCTAGTTTTATCGAAAGAATTTATTGAAGCTGTTGATTGTGCGCTCCTATAAAAATATAACAGTACATACATATAAGTATTATTGGAAATTGGTTATTGTATTTCTGCTTATTTGTTATCGGTACATCGTGCATTGCTAATTCATTAATGCTTTTATATGAAAATTACAAGAACGTATACAGCTTTCTTGAAATTAATTAAGCAGCATTTTTGAAGCAGATAATAAATTGACTGCGCATAGTTAGTTAGCATGTAATAACTTCCATAAAAATATTATTAGATACTGTATAACTAAAACATCAAACATTTTGTTTTATTTAAATTTGTCGGTATTTATTTACAGAATCATAAAATATGACTTTTCAATCATTGCGATAAAAATTATCATGTTTTTTTTGATAATAGCTTTTTTATGGTGAAACGTATCTCCGATAATTAAACGTTTATTAAACATATGTTTTAAGTATATTAACAATTGAGTTTGGCATATAAATTGGTACGTATTTATACCATATATATATATATATATATATATATATATATATATATATATATATATATACCGGCTATATTTTTTCTGCCTTATTAGAGTGAAAAAGTAAGAATGTTCTTTGTTTATCTCGTGTTATCACATGTTACCATGCTGGGAAAATGTAGTAGTACACATATGTACCACTAAAGTTACCTTAACTGGACGGCTGGTACCGCACTACCCTTAAGATTTTTTTAATTTTTTTGATGACACGTTCTTTATAATTGCCAAAAGTATGTATCTTGTAAGAGTTGCATTGATTCTGCGGCATGAAATTTATTAGCCAAACTTAGGTCATTCTGGCCTACTAAATACGAAAATAATTACATATTTGTTAAATTAACTCCACTTTTTGAGATATTCATAGTAAATAAAATTAAAGATAAGTATTCATTATATTTAAAAGCTATTTAAAATTCTAAAACCTTTTCAATGTGATTGTCTATTGTATTTTTTTGGTCAGGACAGTCCCTTATTAAGACAAGAATTGGAGTCAATTTAATGAAACTAATTATACGATGAGTATTTTATAATCATAATGTATAGACTAGACAAACTCGAGACGCAGAAATTTGTTGTTTTGTGTAATTTTTATTTATGTATGTTTGTGTTTTTGAATATTGAAGTATCCAATGAACCAGTAAACATTAATTTAAAAGTTAAGATTACTCAATAAATTCCTTTTGTGGCTAATCCGCTAAACCATATACCGTACTCACGCAACTTGCTTTCATCGTACCAACCTTTTATTAATCTATTATTATTTTTTTAATATTCTAGTAGTAGTAGTCGTCGTAGTAATAATTGTAATAGTACTACAAGTGATACAATTAATACTAAACCACTAGAATTAGCCATTTAACTATAGAACAAGTTAACACTGAATAAATTAACAAATTAGTACACTAAAACGCTGCTCAGCCGCATTTCTAGACATTCAAGAAAGATACGACAAATCAGACAATAGTGTACTATTCAAACTAAACGAAAAATTACTATATGCTCAAATCATATTTACACAGGGTTCTATGTTCGGACATGTACTATAAAGTGAGTTCTTCACAGATGCTGACGTACACCATAACAAAAAAATCATTTCTAAACGTCTTATTATAGTGATATCGCCAATGGGAAGTTAGCAATTAAAATTAAAATGAAACTAGTACGGTTCAGATTCTACCGTGCCTTGTGAGGTCTTTGAAAAATGAGTTGCAAGATTGAGTACCATTTTTATTGAATTATGTGGCAGTACTCTAGCTTTTGTATTTTAAGTATGAAAAGAATGTTTAAAGTAAAAACTTTTATATTCAGGTGCACGTTAAAAAAAAAACGGAGAAGCTAAAATGTCGCAAACCGAGTGGAGCGGGTACAGATACAGGCAGTGGGCGAATGGGAATGAGTTGGATTGGGGGACGCGAACATTTGCTGTGTGCATTGGTTTATGTATTTGTAGGGCATAATATATTGTGTGGCAAAGTAGCTGTGCATTAATAAAAAGAATAAAAAGATAGGAAAACGACGTCCACATTTAATTTTTAGTTTATTTAGATTATAATAGAATTAAAGGTTTATTTCTGTGTATGTTCCAAGCACACTCACAAGCACGGACCAATTTTAAATTTATACTGATTCTAGATTTTTTATATTATTTTTCTTTTGGGTCTAAGTTTTCATTCCGTACAATATAAATGTGAACCATTACAACATTTAATCGTGGAGCTAGGCCCAAGTCTCAACTTTTAAGAAGTTTTTTCAATTTTATAAAGGTTACATTTTGCCATCTCAATACGTTTATTTACTTCACTTTTGTAGTGTGATCCATGTTATCTTCTTAACAACTGCATATTGAACTAAATATCTTTAAGAAATAGTCAATAAAATAACAAAATCAAAGCGAGCATTAACAAACCAAACCATATTATCTTTAAATGCGCTGACAAATCTAACAAGTTACTAAATATTGAGGCACTACCCAACAAATAAACAAATGCCTAAGATGACTCACCTCGAAATATTACACAAACAAAAGAGACTTAATAAAATAAAAAAACTTATTGTACTTTTGAGAAACTGCAATGTATTACTATTAACTTGTTTTTACTGGTGCATTATTTAATATTCAGTACATAAAGACGCAGTGAAGATTCATAAATAGTGTTTTTTACAAACATTCTGTGACCTTATTAGACAATTAAAAGATGAAACAAAAATATGCTCGGGTTAAGTCAAGAATGTACTATATTGCTATTGAGTTCGTTTTTGTTAATAAATTTGTTTTAGTTATTTAATTTATTATTATTATACTAAACTAAAACTTATTTTGTATAAAAGCTAAAAATATCAATAAAGTATACCTCTAGGTGTAGATTAACATATTTCGACCATGCTATAAAAAATAATTTTATGGAATAGTTGCTACATTCAATGGAATAGCAGAAGACATGTTTTTCAAATAAATTGTTTTATTTATCCAATAAGAAGCTCCATCTTGCGGAATTTTGATTAACTAAATCATTTTAATTAAACGTTAGCACCGTACATTGTTAAATTTTCAAGGGCACCGGACAAGTATTATAAACTAACAGGTATATTTTTTTAAGTTAAGAGAATACCCTTAACAGTCCCGGACATATCGAGGATGTTACTTTCAATAAAAAAGTTGCAATTTTTATTGTTCTAGTACGTCTCAATATTATAGATATTTGTTTATTTATTTAAGGACGGTCTATGTTTGTCTTCCATGGACTAATCATGGACGCCAGAGTTGGAAATTTTGTTGCTAATTAAGGAATACAAACCTGAATTATTGGTCTTTTTAACGTGCACGCAATATCTAGGGATCTATAATTTTTCTTCCTATTCGAAGGAAGGTGTGCTCAATACGACTTTTCTTAACCTAAAAAAACGACTGTTTACGTAAGGCTTGCCTGGATTTGAACCCGGGACCCCTAGAATAGCAGCCAACAGACTTACTGAATATCGTATGCGGCGATCTTTATATTATTATTTGTAATTGAACAAGATGTTGCAGTTTAAGACTGCAAACGGAAGCAGCGTGTCAAAGTGTTCAAGTAAATAAAATCAAATTGAAAAATGGATGAGGGAGTTAAGTTACAAAAGTGACGTGGTGCAGCTAATTACTAATTTGTATACCAATAAATATAAAGATTAAACGTGCAAATAGAAAAATATTTAACAAAAATTCTAAAAATAAAAGAATTAACTAAGAATTTACAATTAAAAAATGATTTCATAAAAACTAAAACAACATATTTTTGTATGTCATTCTAAAAAATACTTCAATTTCTCTCAAATTTCTACAATTCAAATTTCCCTAAAAGTGTTTGTCACACAGGATGTGTACCATGTAGAGGAAGTATTGCGGTAAATGCTATTTTTGGGCAATAGACAATATGATGATGGGAAAGTGAACTGGGCGTAATGTGGGGCATATGATAATAAGAATGTTTGTGTTTTTAAATGACTGCAACTGAAAGTAAAGTCGGGGAGATAACGCCCGAGGATATCCGATTCACTTTCGCCAGTCTTCTTTGCGGCAGGTGTAAGATTAGACTTCTAACACCCTTAGGCCATCATAGTAGATATTGACATACTTACCCAATATAATTTCAGATTAATGAATCAATTCTCGTAAAAATTAATGTTAATTTAATTGTATTGAGTAAATTAATTAATCGTAAAACGTAATAATAAATTAATTACGTTTATTTTGAATTATATTGTCATTGAATGGGTATGTTTAAATTACATTGATGTGATATAACACAACACAATTCTAACTATGAGCACTTGACATTATATAAATGGATTTTAACTTTAACACAATGAGTAGTGAATACACCAAGAAAGGTATTTTTTATGTTTATTGCACAAAATCTCATAATATTATCTATTGTTTTGTGAAAATGTTCCATGATTAAGAAATGCTGGTTTTTACAAAAAATAGTTATTTCATCAAAATAAAAATAAATATATTTAAATACTTTCAAGTAATAAGTATTAATTTTATCAATTAGTTTCTTTAATTTAATTTCGTTTTGCTTTACGTTTTATTGAACTTTCTAATTATTTACTCGCGTGTACTTACCAATTATTTCCGATAATGATTCGACAATACTACTTAAAAGTCATTAATTATGGGTAAAGCTCGTCTGAATTTTCCGCACCTTGTAATCACACAGGTCTTCGTTCTCTTCAAATTGACTAGTGTAAGTAATACTAATTGTTTTATTTCACGCTAGACAATAATTATTATACCCTTAATTTTTTTATTAATCCGTTATGTTCATCGTAATAATGATAACGCGTAGGTTATTACGATGCTGTAGTTAACATTAATTGAAATAAAATGTGTAATTATGCTGTGATTATTATATAATACAAACATGTGGATGTGTTGAGAAATGATAATCTGTGCTAAGGCTATTTTTTAACAATAAAAATTTACATTGTACAGATTATATAGTTGACTTGAAGATGAATGAGACTGCCCACTCCATTAAACATATTTGGATATTACTTAATATCCCATTGAATCACTTAAATTTAAAAAAATCAATCGGAATTAACTAATTTTATTTTGCAATAAACGATAACACCATATTATTATATTACGTGCTACTTATCTTTTAATTAATTCATTGTAATTAAAAATTATTTTGTTTGTGTAATTGGGTTTCCAGCTTCACCACATGTTCAATTATCCAATTAGTAGTAGTATTTGTATTTGCTGGGTTTTACCCAAGTGGCCATCGACCTCGAGGTCATTCTGCCGTTTATGTAGGTGAGTTTAAGTTACTCCATAGCAAGTGGTACCGGTAGCCGGGGCTGTGCGATCACCCATCCAACTACTGCCTGTACCTAACATTGCTTAACTTATGCAAACATTTGCAATCAGCCGTACTGGATATGTTGATACCTGGGTGGTTATATCCGGTAACTTTATAATTATTAGGTAAATAAAAAATCAATTTTATAAAATTTATTTAATATAATTTAGTTTTAAAGACTTAAAAAGTTTTTTTATTAAATAATTGAGATAATATTATTAAAATAAATTGAGAATCGGTCAAACGAGTTAATTCTAAATTATGTTTAAATGTGTCTAAATACCATTCAGAAAAGCAAATACTATTTTTTCACATTGGAATGTTTTCCAGATAGATAGTAGTAGTATTTATTGTGTTTATGTTTGTATGAGTGTGAGTTGAGTTAATGCTCGTTACTCTAAAAATTGCCTCCAATACCTAGAGTGTCATTAATTGTTTTCCAATAACGTATGATACCAATTGGCGGGATATGCGGTCACCCATACAAGTGCTGGCCGCACCTAAAGTTGTTTGCCAAATAGATATTATATTCGGTTAAATTTATTTATGAGATCTTATTTGCAAAATAACTAGTGAATATTTTTAATATATAAATTATTCTGTTTAGTTGTTTTTTATCAAAAATTTCGCAATTTTTAGTATCAAATTGCAACTTTTCTGCAATATATTGATGTATTTTGCTGTAAAATTTTGTTTTAAACTTTTGATTACAAATTGCAACTTGCAGTTTTCTATTAAGTTTTATAACAGAAATTTGCTTATTTACCATAACCGACAATTTTTTCATAAAATTGAATCCCATTTTTAGAAAATACAATCAAACTTGCAACAAAAATATTTAACTTATGTTTTGATTCGTTTTTAAAAGTCTACTGAATTTTGATTGTTTTTAATAAAATTTAAAATTATATATTGCAAATTTTTCATAAAATTTTATTATATTTGTTTTTCTTTGACAATGACATGACATTTAATCAAACTATATTTTTTTATACATACAATTGAATCAAATAACTGCGATGTGGCAAATGCAGTACGGCCGATTGCAAATGTTTACGAAACTTAAGAAACTATATATATATATTATATAATTTTGTAATAAAAATATCAGAAAAAGCTATAAACTATCTGTTTATGTTTTTTTATTCATGTTAAAAAGTAATTTTGCTTATGCCAAAACAATTTTGAATTTTGTCGTTGGTTTGATGTTTAACTTTAACTTAAATATAATCCAAAAACTAGGCTCTAATATTTGGATTTTCTAATTTTATTGCATTCATATTGGTTACTCTCAGCTACGGTAGTTGATTTTCAACTATGATATCAGTTCCAAAATCTGTCAAAAAAGTTGCAAACGTCTTTCTAAAGCAATGGGGTGTGTAGTACTTTAAATAGGGTATATTTAAAAAAAAGCGATATTTACACCAACTCCCCGATTGATTGATGTTTCTTTAGTATTACGAAAACAAAACATTAACTGTTGATGCTTCAAGCATGTTGAAGGCTTAAATATCTTTGGTAAAGTGTAATCTTTTTTGGTGGTTATTGTAAACGTTTTGTAAATGCGAGTTTTAATATTAGCTACTTGACACTCGATGGAATAACTACTATATCATCGAGTGTCTGTTTTCTTTTAGCCAAATTTGGAGACTATCAACAATTTATATAATATTGGAACTAAAGGGGATTAAACGATATTACTTTCAACAGTAGAATATGCTTATTGCAAAAATGTATTGACTGGATCACATGTCAAAATCTTTGACTTTTATGGACAACCATTCGGATTTGTTTGATTTAAATAATGAATCAATCTTTGAAATTTGATTATATCAACATTTTGATATACTTTAAAGATAGACCAATGTTAATAATCTATATTTCTGTACTTTTTCATCAAGATAACTAAGAACCACATATCCAAAATATTATCTACTTTATTGTTTTTGTACCAGAATTTGAGTTGTATAAATAGGTTACATTCAAAAGTGGGATGGATGTAACTGATTTTGCATCAATAATTCAAGTGAATCGTATAGATTCATTTAAATTGTTGATAAGTAACGTCATATATATGTTTGATTTATCTGGTTATAATGTGCTTTATATTCTGCTTGGCGGTGTGCTTGAAAACTCAGCATCACTTTCAGACATTTTATTTGAAGAACATAAAATCACATTCCGAAACTGTTGCGTTAAAATGAGAAAAAAAAATACTATAATATATAAAAAATATTCTTCACGGCCTATAATCATAAATAGCTATTTTCAGAGTCCATTAAAATATAAAACAAAGTGAAATAAGTAAATTAAAAACCAATTTAAGCCGAGCAATAAGTTAATTAAAAATGCCGCATAGTAAACTCAATTGGGAAAATGTCTGTGGGTTTAAATCCCAACTTATCTAGTTGATTCTGGTAATTTTTTTTCTAAGAAATCGTACATCAACATTAAATTAGTTGTGAACGTTATGTTTTTTCTAATATAATTAACATACGAGGGAATTCTTAAATATTTATTAATAGCAAATGAATCATCAAAATTTCCACCAAGAAACTGTTGTTTATATAATTGCAAATTCAAATACTGTTATTATTATTTACATTATCCACATTTGAAGTAAGGCTACATTTTAATTTATATCAATTCAAATAGTACTTTTATTAGCATTTTTCCATTTATTGCCAAGGATAATTAATTTCATTTTTAAACATGTGAAACTTAATAGCTTTTACATACATATTTTTTTTTAAATTTTACTATTTTATTTAAAAAAAGACTTACTAAGAGGTAATTTGAAAGGCACATTGTCCCAAATAAAATGTATGCAAATATTTATGTATCCTAAAAATTAAAATAATAAACAAATAAATAAGTGTTAATTGTTGACGTAGCATTTTCTGTAGCATGCAATTACACATTTGCTTCTTTCGTTTCAGTGATGCCGTATTCGATAACTTTCCATGGCTACAGTGGTTAGCCATGCGATGCGACGATTTGCTTCTTCACCGGATGCAAACTACTCCTCCTGTGGTTTAAGGGTAAGTTTAATTATATGATTGTTGCAACGTTTCGAATTCGTAATTTGCAATTTTCCTCTCAAATAAATTCTTGATTAATAATGCATATCAAACATTGTACATTGACTTGTATGAACTCCATTATTTTTTTA
>JARJEC010018267.1:0-12785 GCA_030264575.1 Tachinus sp. AB-2021
TTTATATTTATATTTATATTTATATTTATATTTATATTTATATTTATATTTATATTTATATTTATATTTATATTTATATTTATATTTATATTTATATTTATATTTATATTTATATTTTTATATTTATTTTTATTTATATTTATATTTATATTTTATAGATATATGAAAAATAGTGATACAGAATTTTTTTGTCAGTTTTCTTAAAATATCTTAAAATATAATTATTATAAATTATTATTATTATTTAAATTATGTCATTTTTCCAATTAAAATAAACAAAACATAAACTTATATAACTCAAAGAAATTAAAAAGTTAAATTTACCATACAAATATTATATGTAGTATTTATTATATAATTATTAATGATTTAATACTGGTTTAGTATTTACCTTCAGTTTCATTTGCTAATAATCTTTTTATGTAAATCAGAATACATAATTATGCCGCTAAAACATATTTTTAATTATTTCCTGTGTAATTATCATTTGTTCTTATTAATGATTTGTTAATTATAATTAAATGCACCCCTCATTTTTGTAATTATATTTATAAACGGATAAAAGCGATTAATCTGTAAAACTAACTATATTTGTATTTTTGTATTCATCGCATTTTTTAAAAGTATGTTAAAGTGTTACTTTTTATACGCAAATTTCGCTTTAAATAACTGCTGTTTATTTCCTAAGTAACTAATTTCGCTTACAAGAAAATCTGCATGGTTCATGTGACAAGACATAATAAACACATGGTATAAGTTCAAATTATACATTAAAATATCTAGATCCGCAGTCGTAGTTTCATTGTAATTATACTTAAATTATGCGCGATAAGGATGGACGCTTGTAACCACACACACAAACACATACATAGGTAACATCTTACTAGCTCATTGCTAGCTCTTCCTTTCTAACGTACTTTTAGAATAATTTTACCCTGGGAAAGTAACGCTCATTTTCATTCACCATTTCCTATTCTATTTATTAGATTGAGTAGAACGATTTAAGTTGTTCCATAATACAAAGAATACTCAACAGCGTTATTGTATTATACAGTACGGGAATTAAGTATCTGAAAAATTGGACTACTGCTTCAATTTAGCATAAAAATAATAATTTATATATTTAAAATTCAACTGTTGCTATGTAATGTTCGTTTCACAAATAAACTCTGAAATAATGAAACCAAAATGAGTGGTTGTGTGCTTCTTGTAAACGATAAAAGATGCTAGACTAACTATCTAGATCTAGAATAAACAATATAATTTATAAGCAACCAGTATCACAATGCCAATCTTTCCATTGCATCAGAAAAGATTAAATAAAAAGTTTAAAATCAATTATGCAATTTCACGTTGCTACAAGAGGCAACAATAAAATGCATACAATCGTTTCACTCGTCATAAGAGATCATCAGTCACTTTGTTATCTGTGTTGAGAAGAATTGTAGTATTTTTAAACACAATCTAATTTTTCTACATTTTTCCTTACTGTCTTTAAATATTCCACATTTTTTAAATCAGTTTGTGATTTTAGTGGACACTCAATAAGTAAGTAAGTAATGAGCAGTAAGTGAGAACTTTTTAAAAATTACAAAGAAAACTTAAAAAGTAATAATAGCTTGTTGTCTCCATTATTTCTAAAGAAAATCTCAGAAACACTAAAAACAACGAGAA
The DNA here is from genome assembly GCA_030264575.1 of Tachinus sp. AB-2021. NCBI lineage: Eukaryota > Metazoa > Arthropoda > Insecta > Coleoptera > Staphylinidae > Tachinus > Tachinus sp. AB-2021. Next base: position 1,675 of record JARJEC010018267.1, read on the forward strand.
AAAAACAATTTTTAATATGTTGTCTGTGGTCTTGTAAAAATCAAAATTTTTGATCAAATATTAAACTTAAAAACAACATGTTTGTCCCTCTGGAGAATCAATTATTTGTTTTAGATACTTTCTATGAAGTTCAAAAATGTTTATATAAATTTTGATTGAAATCTATAACCTCAGTTACCTATTGCAACGACGAACTAATTTGTAATTTTATAATTTTTGAAATTTAATAACTGTTATAAAAAAAATATATTTGGTTTAGCAGCAGCTTTCCAGGATCATTTAAAGATTTTTATAAAATACAATTGTGCAACTTTTTTTTTGTAGTTCACGTTTTCTATATTAAATCTTTCGGTGAACCTTAATGTGTGATAATAAAAATAATCTACAACAAATTTTGAAGAAATATTAGCACACGAAGAGTCTCCGTTCTCAGTATTCCACATTACAATATAAATCTGATGGAAAAATACACCTACTATATATTCAATAGAATATTTATTAAAATATAGAGCCTTGTATATATATATATATATATATATATATATATATATATATTAATAAGTACTTTTATTTGTTATCTTTATATGTATCTTTTAAATTTATAATGTAACTTATGTAACTAATTTTAATCTAATCTAAGAACATATGTAATGACTATGTGACACTGAGTAGGTCCAAAACTAATAAATAAAAAATAAATAAATAGTTTCCAAAGCCTTTGATGATATTTTAAAGATTTTTATTAAATTTTATTTGAGTCTATGGTTACTAAATGATTCAACATTTATTTTTACAAAGAAATCTTTAAAATTATTAAAGGTAATACTTAATTTCAATTTATAGAACTGTATAATATGAAATTTGAATTTAATTTTGTTTTTGTTGGCTAAGAATTCTTCATGTAGACGGAAGGAAACAAATAAAAAGTAATACAAAAAAGTTTATTGATAAAAATTGTAGCAAAAGCAGCTTCGATTAAAATAAATATGTAAACAGATTGTAATAATACAAAAGCAAAAAATTAATAATTAAAGAATGGAAAATAAAAAATTATGATACAAAATAACGAATCTTTTGAAATTAATTTTAAATGTTTAATAATGGAGAATTATTTGTGTTAATCTGATCATTTAATACAATATTTTATTAAATTTCTTCATTTTCATAGAATTTTAGCTAAAAAAGAAAGTAAAGTTTTTTTTAAGTTGCTGTCGGTTTACACATTTGTAAGTCTCGAATTTTATTTTTGATATTGGTCTACTCAAATTTACTTGTGACCAAGTTTTGTGACCAAGTTTTGTGACACTGAACATTTTTGAAAATTACATAAAAAAGTAACATATTATTGAAATTGCTTTAGATATTGAAGAGCAACAAAAAATGTTTAATTAGTTTTCGAATAAACTGCATTGTTTTTAAACATTTAATGACAATAATTGGTTCAACTAAATTATAAAACCCTTGTTGAAAAAAATGTCCTTTTTCAAAATTCTAAATAACATTGGTACTGTGTCAAGATTGAATTTGAAAGAGGATAATGTTTATTAATTTGTTATTATAAACATTATGTTTTATCTTGAATTATTAAATTATATTGAAGATCCAATAAAATAAATTTTTAATATTATGGTTTATACTGTTTAAGGATTTAAACAATTTCAATACGTATATATAAATATAATAATACGTAATTTGATTTTAGTGAAAATTTTAAATTTGGCAGGATTATAACACATTGCGTAATATAAGCGTGCTAGGTGATGTTATAATATGTAAGAACAATTAAGAACCAAAAATGAATCATGATACATTTTTAAATGTAAATAATACACAGTTCGCATGTAATAAGTCAAGAGAACGTAAGATGTCCCTGACAGTGGCAGCTTCACGGTTCTGGAATGTGAGGGGCGGGCCTCGGCTGTGTTGTGAGGTGCCCGCTAAAGGCCCCCACCCCGCTACAACCTGTGTGTGACGTCACTGGGCATGTCGGCCCCTCCGCTCAGAGCGCTTCAGTCAACCAACAACGGGCTGAGTGAAACGACACTTTCAATTATTCTACCTAGTAAATAATAAACACAAATGTTTTTACACAAACACCATTAATTAGACAGTTGTGCTTTTTTCAAAAGTTCATTATTTTTATTCATAAAACTTTGTGCGTGAGAAAGCTCATGTGTAATGTGCGCGTGGAGATTTCAACTCGCGGCCACAGAAACTCAGTGATATGCATGCTAAATAAAGACACGCACTCGCGTTCTCGACAGGATTTTTATTGTCGGAATTGGTGTTTTTTGTATTAATCAGATTGCATTAATAAAAATATGAAACGCAGATGGTCAGGATTACAAGCTGTCCGTGTTACGGCTGAAGAAAGTTCTTCGGAGGTGACTTCGTCCTCTGCAACGCTTGTGATGAGTCCGGCAAACTCTTTAGCATCCACCGATATAGGGGATGTCGATTTGGAGTTTTGGGATTTGGATTTAAATGCACAGAACCATGTGAGGGGCTTAACCCTAATGCAAAACGGATTTGGGGTATCTGGACAAACCGTTATCGCAAATCTGCACCACACGAAATCTGACACTAGCTCCATTTCAGGTATAATTTATACAAATTAAATATGTATTTTAGACAAAAGTAAATTCACTTTCAGCTCGGCATTATCTTTACAAAAAATAATCAACAGGGCTAAAAGTTGACCCAAAATGTTTGTGAAAAGTAAACTGTTGAAATCAGTTGAGATAGATGTAACAATGAAACTATATGTTTATTGATGACACAGTAAATAAACAAGTGTGTTGTTTTGATAAGTAATTGCAGCGCTTTTATTGATAATTTATGTTTATTGCAGTCTCGATTGTGCAAAGAACAATAACAAAACACAGGAATTAAGTGCAAATAAAATTTTTAATGGTGTTCAATAAATCATCGGAAGTCATTAGCTAGCGTAATAATCCATTTTGCATTCACAAAAAGCTTTTATGTTATCGGTATTTATTCTGAAATTTTAATGAAAGTTATTTGAATGTTAATTAATAATACGTTGACTAAGGGTAAGGGTATCATATAAATATAAATAATTTATCTTTTCTGCAAAAATGTTACTTTTGTCAAATCCTGATTTTTCTAAGTAATTACAAGTATTTATATTATATATAGTATTTTACTTGCCAATTCTGACCTGCGTGCGTGCTCATTAAAAACAAAATTAAAATTAATTTTAAAAAAGTTTTCATTCAACCAAAATAAGATGGAAATTTATTATTTCAGTAAATGTTATTTTGATAAATATTTATTCAAATCTTCTTAACTAAGTTAAGTGGAATAAAAGTAAAATTGTTTTATAATTCATGTGTATATTGTAGCCAACAATGGTCATATATACATATATTATATAAGACTAATCAATGAGATGATTATGAAAAATTTGTCTTTTGAAATACTACCATTGTGGTAGGTTATCAATCAAAAATATAATTGCCAGTTTTTAATTATAATTTTTTACGGTTGGCGATAAAATTATGTGCCGGCGCCAAACAATGATATTCGTCGATCTCAAACTAACATAATACAGGGTGCGGCAATGAGTTTTGACACATTTTGATCAAATTGAGAGGGTGAGCAAGCGATAAATCGCAGTCCAGAACTACATCAAGAATCGCGGTGGTCATTTAAACAATAAAATTTTTAAAATGTAAAAATATTGACTTATGGACATTAAATGTTAATTTTTTAGTAATTGAAAAATATTTAGCTTCATTCGATTCCGTCAATCTTAGTTCATACGCTTAGATCCCTTTAAAAGACGACAACAGGCAATAATTTATAATTACAGCACGTTAGATCGGTGCTGTATAATCATTGATAAACCGGGATTAAAACTGTTTTTCGGTAATCCCTGTTTCGGCAATCAGTTTACCGACAACTCCTGTATCGGCAATCCCTGTACCGGCTAGTCATTAGAGGGATTGACGGATTCCGTTGTTCGACGCCGACATGACATGTACTATGTTAGTAAAGTGTTTTTTATCTAATTAACTGTCGCTTGCTTCATCGCTCGAATCTTAATCAATCTCAGGCTAGTTCGATAAATAATCACTTTAATAACTTGGTACATATATAATTGTTTAAGATTATTCAATAATTTCAGTGTGTTGCCTTTAAAATCATTGTTTGGTGCATTATGTAAAGACGAGCAATAAATCATTTTCAGCCGTATGTACAGGAATTCCTGAGATGTGGCAAATAAAATATTAGTTCATATTTAAAACATTTGTAATTGTTTGACATTTATATAAAAGACTATTAGTCTTAATTAGTCTTTATTTTTTGATTATTTTTTTTTAGTCAATTGATGTACCTACTTACTTTTTTTGTAATAATGGAAGCGAGAGTAAAATTGTGATATAAAATATTTCGTTTTTTAGAACAAAAAAAAATGCAAATTTAATTTTTCTAAGTGACATTTTTATAGCGAGGTCGTGGGTCCAAAAAAGTAAATCACTTTGGTGGTGGCAATACATTATACCGCGAGCGTCTATCCTCTATGCATTGGTGAGCGGTTGTGCATAAATAAGAGAGAGAGAGAGAGAGAGAGAGAGAGATAGAGAGAGATGATAGAAATACGATTTTCTATATTTTAAAATAATGTACATATTTAGATATTTTATTTCTCTCACGTTTTATTATACGTTATCACGTACATTTTATGAAACACTATGAAAATTTAAAATTAAGGAACATAAAATTTTGTAAAATCATAAAATTTGATTTATTTCGATTAGACTTTAGTTACGCACTTCATTTATAATCTGTAGACTCTTTCCAGGGGGTAACATGGCTACTAAGCAGAAACGTATCCCACTACTTCCTAATTTCATAAAAATTTCATATACACGAAATTTTTGCTGACCCGAATATTTCTTGAGTTACCTCCTCGCAGTTTTTAAATTAGTTGGACAATCGTATTTCGCAAATTTTGTCAATTGCAAGATATTTGATTGCATATGAGACGCAATCAAATCTTTTTCTTTTAATTTTACATACAAAAAATGCTAACTAAATTAGCATTTTTTTATTTTTCTGTTTTTTTTTTAAATTTAAAAATGTTTTTTCTTTATACGTCCATTTCAATACTATATCATGCTATATTTTTGCTACTCTCACCCGGTTATCAAATACATAATACAATTTTCTCGAAAAGTTCAATTTGAAAAATATTTTTCGATAAAACTAAATCTATTAGGCAATATTTAAATTATTGTGATTTTTTTAATGGACGGAAATAATATGTTTTTACAACATTACGTATTTAGCCAAATCAGTTAGTTATTTATTTTTCTTGAAACAAATAAAAAATAATAATTAAAACAAGTATGAAACATATATATTAACAAAATAATCATCAATTGGAAAACTTAGAAAAGGAATAACTAACATTGTTGAATTTATCATTTTTGAATTTAATTTTCTTGACTCATCATAATCATCCAAAAAAAGGTATTTTTTTAAACATATAAAACCATGAAGAATTTTTCATTTACAATTTTTTTAAATTTTTAATCGGTCTTTCGGCTAGGCGATCTTATTAGGTTGATTTGTGAAAAGGTTTAACTAACTAACTCGACTTTTCATTATGCTATGCCACCGGTATGAAGTAAATTTACTTGAAATTTACGAACTAGAGACCGAATCTTTGGACTTGCCTTTTTTTCACCGGAGATTCGTTATTTTAGAGAGTTTTAGAATTTTTGAAATTTTTGCTACTTTTACAATCTTAAATAGCAAAATCTAAATATTTTATATGTTACTTCACTTGTGAAAGCCACGTATTCAATTTCGAAGGTATTATATTATTGTTAAATTGATTTAACATCTTCGTAACCATTTTACTTGTTTGCAACTAGTAAACAACATGAACGTATTAACAAAATTTATAATAAAGACATACAAAATATAACAATTTTATTAACAAGTGCTAAACAAATAAAATATATTACATTATCCTCCAGCAAACAGGTTTAAGTGCCAAGGAGGTGGCAGACTCGTCAGTCATCTCCACTTATATGGCTTTGTATATTTGTTCTTGTTGTTTTTATTTTGTTTTAATTTTTTTAAATTGTTTATTTTGTGGTGTGCAGTGTGAGTTACTGGGCCAATTCATATGCCACGAATTCCATTACGTTGAAATTTCTCCAAAAAATCTTTTGCTTATCTATGAAAAATACTGAATGTTTAAATATAAACTATTACTTTAATAATTACTCCCGCGAAAATTCTAGGAGTTTTACAATGTTTATATTTTTCCAGTAGTCAAATCCAGTATTCGTCGTGGATACTGCAATATGTCTTTTGTCAAAAAGTAAAGACATTCTGCCACTGGAAATTGGCTATATACTCGCGATATACGTCTTCTTGCCGTTCGCTCGTTCTACGCGTTCTATTGGACCGTTACATACAACATTTGCGTAGGACGGCAGAACTAAGTATTTTGGTTACAATGGCGCCATATACCACAAAATCGATTTTTTGACATACGACATATTGCAATATCAACGATGTATTAATTTTTTCTATAATCGTTTATGTTTTGGTAATTTCGATGTAAAACATAATGTTTGAAGTTATTAAATTTTATATTTATTATATGGAAAAACTTGTACCAATCTTACTACTTAATGTAACGTTTATAGAAACATTATCATAATCTTGGTTCAATTTAGAAGCTTTTCTTGGTAGTTTTACATATGTTTCGAATTTTTTTTACCTATATTTATAATATCTGTACATAAGTGCATATTTGGTATTTATTTATCAATCGTTAGTTGTTGTTAACAATGATAACCTAGCATTCAATTTTTACAGACATGCAAATGATATTGTCCCATCAAATATATGCGATATTAGAATAGAAAATTTTACAAAAGTTCTCGTACCTGTAAAAAAACGTATTATAATGATTGTTTACTTCAAGATTTAAAAAAAATCCGTATTGCATGTAGAATACTATTTTAAAAATATTTTGTATGAAGTATTCTAAACAACTAATTATTAAGTTACGATATCGTTCACCATTCACAGCAGAAACAACATTGCTGGCTTCATGTTCGAAAAAATTAAGGTCCAGCTCAAATACTACACCAACAGTTATCATTTCCCGGTGCATCGGTTTGTCGACAACTTTGGGTTTTCATCGGCCCAAATCCACGTATCGTATCTGGTTCGTTGAAAATATGACTCGTCACTGAAGATAATTCTTATTGATCAATAAGCATGATTTAATAAAGGAATGAAAATCATTAAAACTCTATATTTTTTATTTATATTCACATAGTCAAACTCTTATTGGCCGGCCCATCCTTTAGTATTAATTATAACTTATTAATAAAAGTATGATACTTTGTTTTATTCTATTAAAAATCTATGAATTTAAAAATTCAAGATTTTGTACTTTAATAAGACAGGTATTATTATTAGGCTCATCTTTTAATTATTTTTTTACCTTTTTCTGTTGACGAAAGTTAATCAAGCATGATATATGGAAAGTATTGGTGTGCATTTAAGACTGCAGTTTTTGTTTTAGTGCAATCACGTGCAAAACATGTATTTTATCACACCGTTTTGCGCATTATGATGTCGTATAACTTCTACGAGGGGATAGTTGTATAAACGTTTCAAACACTTTTACATCCCGTGTCCCATATTAATAATCGCAGTTATATACTCCGCTAGGTAATAATAAAATATATGTTCTTGGAATATGTAGTTAAAAAAGGCACGAATTTTATTGTTACCACTATTTTATTTGTTTCTCGAAATAATGCATATTTATTATCATTGTATTTAAATATTGTTAAGTCAAATATTAATTATTTATTTATATTATAGTTTTATTAGTAGTAATAAAATGAATATTAATATTAATACTGATTATTATTGTTTCGCATCGTTAGACAACGATACGAATACTCTAGAATTTTGTATTAAAACTACATGTCATTTCATCAAAAGGCAGTGCATATCAAAAAGTAAAATAATGTAAATTTGAATAGCGATTACGGGAGCGCGCGTTATTTAATGTAAAAATGATCAATACGCTCCATTGATAAAGCGCTTTTGTAAATATTGGGGTAGTCTCTTCTAAGAATGTAAGGTAATGTGAAAAAATAATGCATTTCAATGTTTATCAAGTGTCTAGACATTCACAAAATATTCTGCGTCAGTTTGGAAATAATAGGAAATTTTTGTTTTTATTTGCATGCTAATATACACATTCGTAGCAGTCTTTATTTAAACGCTTGTATTTTTATCGCCAGTTTTATTTCCATGCATATGCATTTGGATCTTTCTTATCAAATTAAATATTTTCGTATAAATTGATATTTACAATGTGTATGAGTGCACACATACAATTTTTCTACAGTAGTGCAATTTTATTTGTTGCAAGCAAAAATAACTTCTATAAAAATCTAATAAAATCTCTAAATAATAATCATTAATTATTTTTATGGTTATGTTCAGGGTGATCACTAGAGATCATGTGGTTTTCTATGGCTTTTTGAGGTTACAAAATGATACTGTGGCATGATATTGAAACCTTGAAATACTTTCACCGATATTATAATTGCCGCCGACAGGAACGTATCTGAACTTCGTTGCATACGTAAACATGCATTACTCATTAAATTACCGCATAGACATATCATTAATCAGATTGGATTATTAATTACATTCTCAATATTTTTATAATTTCAAACTTTACATTACACATCGGCGGAATTTAGGTATATTATTAAAATTATTTCATTGGTATAATTACCTGGATTTTCAATTATACATATATTACCGAGTTTTATAATGTATAATTCTTATGTCTGTAGTAATCAAGTTGTACAAACGTAATAAATATTAACAATATAGAAAGATGAATAATTGTTAATTTGCATAAAAAATTATCATGGTAACCTTGTCCTATAATTATTTTTACACGTTAATGTTTATTTTTTTCAATTTTACTTCATTTGATAGAGAGCAATGTTCTTTTCACTTGGCTGCTCAAGTGCTATTAACCAATAATAATGTTCAGATTTATTATTGTAGTTGCTCTTGAATTTAAACTGGAGCACTAAATAGTGTCAGGTTATGCTTACACCTTCCGATTACTCAACTTATTTAATATTTTGTCACGTGTATTTTGAATATTGCCTAGTTTCGAATCACGAACGTGAAATATATGGGACACTCGTTTCTGCAAAGTGTTGCATCACGTTCGCACACCTGTACACACCACAATTCCGCTAACGCTGCGTTTGTGTTATTTTATTTTTATTTCATTATTTTCTATGATATTTCAATATAAATTCAATAACTTCGTAATAACCGGTTCCTTCATTTCTTGTTTAAATATTGAACATACGGAGTGAAGAAAAATGTGATCTCGATGAGTATGTATGAATGTATGTACATAGATAGTAGCATGCTTGCCCGTCCTACTTTTGAAACCGTGTCACTTTCTCAGTCAAGTCCGTCGTCAATTGCACAATCGAGATTGGGAACTTTCTCAAAGAAAAGCGAATGAATCAGATGCTTGCTTGTTGCTTATTGGCCTTCCAATGTCTTGTTGAAAGTGTATCATTCCAAATTGCATTGCTTATATCAGAACAAATAATATACAACAAGTATTCTAAATTAATTTTTATGTAATGTACAATACAATCGATATGACCGTAATTCTGATTTTGGGATAATATGTTAATAGAATGTAATGAAAGGTGCCTATTTAAATGCCATTGCCAATCAAAGATGATATACTGTAAAAATCTTCTAATGTTTAATACTTAATAAAATAAATATCAACGAAATTTGAATTTAAAAAACATTTATTAGAAATATTTCATTGGCTCGGTTCTATTATTGTTCTGAATTTACATTTTGTTTCATTCTCTTTAAGAAAACTCAAGAAGCGTATTGATAAGATAAAGTTACTATTGGAACTATTGTAATCAGTTGTGCATAACAATATTTATTCGTTTGTAGGGTAAAATAACGGCTATTTAGGAGACGGCTAATTTATTAATAAACAATTGTAACAGAGTACGATTCAAGGAGTACTTCTTCCCTTATTCAGTTTTAAAAATATTTAAAAATATACATAGACGAATTTACCAAGTAGATAAAAGACTGATTTACAAATAAAATTACAAAATAAACCAAAAAGAGGAGATATGTGATACTTGGTTAAAGAAAATTAAAAAAATAAATCCTCTTGTTTTTTTTTTGGAATTCTATTTGTAAATTAGTCATCTATGTACTTATTACTAAAGCGTCTATCGAGCTGTATATACGAAATGCAGACAAACTTTTTTTGAAAAAATTTGAATTCTTCAATGATTCTGCTAAAAAACTATAAATTGAGGTTTTGTTACATTTTTACGATTCTTTTGCGTTTCCAGACATTTTGTATTGTTTTTTTTTTGACATTTTACGACTTTCTTTGAAAATTACGATATTTCTCCTCGTTATATGGCTTTTGCAACAGTTTTTACACAATGCAATATAATATCCAATACTTAGGGGGATTAGAAGCCAATTCAGTGTTACTCAACTTTTAAGTAAAAATTGTTTACGCACTGTAAGTACATCTTTATTGTTAAAAAAGTTTCAGTTTTCAGTCGGAAGCATTTATTTTTAAATAATATAATAAAAAAAGGTTGTTTTGAATCTTTAGTAAGATTGATATTTTTACAATTGCTTTTGAACAAACCGATGTATCTCATTTGTATTGCTTTTTAACACTGATTGGCTTCTGAGCCCTCCATTTATAAACATTGTTTTACACCCAGATAAGTTTTCTTTTGTAGGCTGCGGGCAAAGTTTATAAACAGAGCCGTAGGCGAGGTTTATAATTGCCTAAGGTCTGCAAGGACACTTTCTTAGCAAGGTTTGAATACTATATTATCCCCAACCGCTAGAATTTTGTTGTAAAAAGGAAAAAAGATTTATATTTCTGACTGACAAATTAGGCGGCTTTGATTTTAACACCCGAGAAACTTCAGACGCAGATTCTCAAAAAAAGATTGCGTGATTTACATTCCCTAGGTGAGAAAAGTGAA
>JARJEC010018273.1:0-12749 GCA_030264575.1 Tachinus sp. AB-2021
ATTCATTGTTTTTGTTTTGTGTTTTTACATTGAACGATGGTCTGAAAATGAACTGTTGAATAGATTTTGTACAATTTATAAGAATTTTAATTTTTAAATTGATAAGTGCTGTAACGAGGGTATGAAGCGCCCTTTTCTATATTTAACTTGCGCCTCCCCGCAAACCAATAATGTCAGCAAACAATTTGAAGGTTTAACTTCAAGCCTTATTTAAAAAGAAAACATTGTAAGTAGGAAAAATACAACTCTTTTGTAGTTGGTCTCAAAAAATACTAATTTTGACCAGCATTGAAGCTTCTAAGACAAATCAGTGACAGGAAAAGTTCTGGCAAAATATCTAAACATAAATTTCAATCGTAAAATATTATTTATTTCAATTCTTTTGTACTTGCTACTTAAATATAACAGCTTCGAAGCTTGAAATACAATTCAAAGGCAGAAAAATACAATTTCAAAACCCGAGGTAGTTAGCAAAGCATGTAAAAATAATATTTAGGGAGCAGTTTCCACTAAAACTACAACTGTTTTATAGTTGGTGACAAAAAAGCTCTAAATGCAATTTCAAAATATGAATACTTTTAGTCGAAACCTTAGAATGGTTAAAAAATCATTAAGAAACAATTTTTATATAAAGCCTTTAATTGTTTTGTAGTGGCTTTCCAAAAAAATGCAGTTTTAAAGCTTAAATATAACAATTATTATTATTATTTAAGTGCAATTTATAAGCAAGAATACTCACTTGTAAAGCCGGGAATGTTTAGCAAAACATTTTTAGACAATTTGGTTGATTGGTGGTCAAAAATAGTACTTTTGAAACTGCAACTTAAAGAGGTGAATAAAGTTAGCAAAACATCTAAAAATAATTTTTGGATTGTAATCTGCACAAATATAAAAATGTTTTTTAGTTGCTGAGCAAAAATAGCAATTTTGCAGCTCAAAATTTAATTAAAATGATCCAAGCTTTATTATTACCAAAACATTTAAGACCAATTTTTAGCTAATAATATGCACAAAAACGATTTTGCTGCTGGTCAGCAAAAATAACAGTTGCAATGCTCAAAATGCATTTCAGATAGGTAAAATACCAATTCCAAAATGTTTAGAAAAACATCTGGAAGTAGTTTTAATATGCTGGTCAGCAAAAATAACAGTTGCAATGCTCAAAATGCATTACAGATAGGTAAAATACAAATTCCAAAATGTTTAGAAAAACATCTGGAAGTAGTTTTAAGATGCTGGTCAACAAAAATAACAGTTGCAATGCTCAAAATGCATTTCAGATAGGTAAAATACAAATTCCAGAATGTTTAGAAAACATCTGGAAGTAGTTTTAAGATGCTGGTCAGCAAAAATAACAGTTACAATGCTCAAAATGCATTCCAGATAAGTAAAATACAAATACCAGAATGTTTGGAAAAACATTTGGAAGTAGTTTTAAGATGCTGGTCAGCAAAAATAACAGTTGCAATGCTCAAAATGCATTTCAGATAGGTAAAATACAAATTCCAGAATGTTTAGAAAAACATCTGGAAGTACTTTAAGGTGCTGGTCAGGAAAAATAACAGTTGCAATGCTCAAAATGCATTTCAGATAGGTAAAATACAAATTCCAGAATGTTTATAAAAACATCTGGAAGTAGTTTTAAGATGCCGAAATATTCAAATTCTTCAATTGTTTGCTAATTGGTGCTCTGAACAATTACAAACAGTTTTGAGGCAAAAAAAATATTATAGGAGCAGGATGGAAGAACTTCCAGCTTGGGATTTGTATACCCAAATTATTTAACCATTTTTTAATAAATAATTGCAATTATTTGTTTTTGTTGATTTGTGTAGATTAGACTGATTAGCTAACATTACAAACAACTTTCAACATTTGTATTGCGCCCCAAATGTTGCCTACATTCTAGTAATTAATTTTTTTATGTAGCCTTTACCCGGAAATAATTTAAATTCTTTATTTACTTAATATTTATCTAACTTTTTTAAGCGGACACATTCGTAAGCAGAAAGAATCAGTTGCGCCGCCATTGTCGGCTGTATTATATTTGGTTGGTGCAAAATTATCGACGTTTTTTGAAATTTTTTGGAACTCTCGAAGACGATCGGTTTTGCTATTATCAGAGTTTGTGAGGCCCAATTTTCTTACTTTTTTACGGACGATCATGGAATGATCGACCTGTTATTTGTTGCCCCAAAGTTGTTAAGGTCTAGTCGTCTCCAAAGCTTGCCAGAAATGCTTGATTGTTAAAATCCGATGGCCGTCATTATCTTTCAGGCCATATTTGAATTTTTGAAACATCCAAAAAATGTCATCACAATAATTATATAAGTAAAGTCCAAAATAGGTCATCACAAAAATTATACGGAAAAATGTAAAAACGTCATTACAATCATTATTTGAAAAAAATTCAAAAAAGATTATAATAATTGTATTAAAATACCAACAAAAGGTGATCACAATAATTATACGAGAAAACGTAAAAAAAATTATCACATATACGGAAAAAGGTCCAAAAAGGCTATCGCAATAATTGTACGGAAATAAGTCTAAAAAAATTGTCACAATTATGCGGAAAATAGTCCAAAAAAATATCATATCACCACAATAATTATAAAGGAAGAAATTATAAAAAAGGTTTTCACAATAATTGTACTGTAATATGTCCAACAAACTGTTATCACAATAATTATACAGGAAAATTCAAATAAGATCACAATAATGTACGAGAGAAAGTCCAAATAAGTCCAACAAAAGGTCATCATAATAATTGTACGAAAAATAGTCCAAAAAAACAATTATACAGAAAATAATCTCAAAAGAAGATCATTACAATAATTATACAGGAAAATTCAAATACGATCATATTAGTGTACAAAAAAGTCCAAATAAGTCCAACAAAAGGTCATCACAATAATTGTACGGAAAAAAGTATAAAAAAAGGTCATCACAACTATACAGAAGGAAATCAAAAGAAGATCATCACAATAATTATACAAGAAAATTCAAATAAGATCACAATAATTGTAGGAGAAAAAGTACAAAAAGTCCAAAAAAGGTCATCAAAAAAATTATACGGAATGAGGTAAAATTGTTATCAGAATCATTATTTGAAAAAATCCAAAAAAGGTTATAATAATTGTATTCAAAAAATCTAACAAAAAAGTAATCACAATTGTTATCACAATCATTATTTGAAAAAATCCAAAAAGGTTATAATAATTGTATTCAAAAAATCTAACAAAAAAGGTTTTCACAATAATTGTACTAGAAAATGTGCAAAAAATATCATCACAATGATTATAGGGGAAAAGGTTTTTGCAATAATTGTACGAGAAAAGGTCCAAATAAGTCCAACAAAAGGTCGTGATGACCTTTTGCTGGTACGGAAAATAGTCCAAAGAAGGTCGTTACAATTATACAGAAAAAAATTCAAAAATCATTACAATAATTATACAGGAAAATTCAAATAAGATCAAAATAATTGTACAAATATAGTCCAAATAAGTCCAACAGAAGGTTATCACAATATTTGTATGGAAAATAGTCCAAAAAAGGTTGTCACAATTATAAAGACAAAAACCAAAAAAGCACCACAATAATTATACAGGAAAATTCAAATAAGATCAAAATAATTGTACAAAAAAGTCCAAATAAGTCCAACAGAAGGTCATCACAATAATTGTACGAAAAATAGTCCAAATAAGTCCAACACAAGATCATCACAATAATTGTACGGAAAATAGTCCAAAAAAGGTAATCACAATTATACAGAAAAAAAATCCAAAAGAAGATCATCACAATAATTATACAAAAAAATTCAAATAAGATCACAATAATTGTACGATAAAAGGTCCAAATAAAACCAACAAATGGTCATCACAACAATTGTACGGAAAAAAGTCGAAAAAAGGTCACCACCATTATAATTGTACGACAAAAGATCCAAATAAGTCCAACAAAAGGTCATCACAATAATTGTCGGAATACAGTTAAAAAGGTCGTCACAATTGTATAGAAGAAAATCCAAAAAAATATCTCAATAGTTATACAAGAAAATTCAAATAAAATCAGAATAATTGTACAACAAAAATTCTAAATAAGTTGAACAAAGGGTCATCACAATAATTGTACGGAAAATAGTCCAAAAAAGGTCATCACAATTATACAGACAAAAATCCAAAAAAATCATCAGAATAATTATACAGGAAAATGCAAATAAAATCATAATAATTGTCCGAGAAAAGGTCCAAAATTAGGTAATATTTATTATATATATTTAAATAATTATACGGGAAAAGGTCCAAAAAAAGTTTCAATGCTCAAAATGCATTTCAAAGATAGGTTAAATACCAATTCCAGAATGGTTAGAAAAACATCTGCAAGTAGTTTTAAGATGCTGAAATAATCAAATTCTCCAATTGATTGCTAATTGTTGCTCAGAACCAGCAATTACAAGCAGTTTTGAGGCAAAAAAAGTATTATAGAAGCAAGATGGAAGAATTTCAAGGAAAATTCAAATAAGATCACAATCATTGTCCGAGAAAAAGTCCAAAATTAGGTCATCACAATAATTATACGGGAAAAGGTGCAAACAAAGTTTCAATGCTCAAAATGCATTTCAAAGATAGGTTAAATACCTATTCCAGAATGGTTAGAAAAACATCTGGAAGTAGTTTTAAGCTGCTGAAATAAGCAAATTCTTCAATAGTTTGCTAATTGGTGCACAGAACCAGCAATTACAAACAGTTTTGAGGCAAAAAAAAAATATTATAGAAGCAAGATGGAAGAATTCAGAATAATTGTCCGAGAAAAAGTCCAAAATTAGGTCATCACAATAATTATACGGGAAAAGGTCAAAAAGAGGTTTTTATATAAGTTGGTTGCTTTGAGAAGCATTTTTGTCACCTGATATTTGCATATCATTTGTAAACGCCAATTAGAAGCATACTTAATTTCGCACCAATCAAAAGTTTATATGTTAGGTATGACTAGGAAACTGTCGGGAAATATTTTGCTATAGAAAGCAGCGAATAAATCATTGAGTGTAATGCGGAACAAATGTTTCAAAGCAGTTGAAAAGCACTTGTAAAGGATTTATACTTTAATTAAATTAAAACGGTAATTCGGTACAAAATAGTATTACGCCATTTTCGAGCAATTGCAACTTTTAATTCGAGCAATGATGAGATTTTAATTGCAAATCCGCGGAGGCGAAAATCTGCATTTTAAACCGGCTTGTATTTATCTGGATGCAAGCAAGCAAGCAAGCAGAATTGAGCTGCATTTATCACACGTTGCTTTAGATCTTATCGAAGTGTCCGTAAATATTTGCTTATATAATGTATTTGCAGGCAGTGCTTGTACATACCGCGGAGTCTATCCGCGTGCGATACTTTCTGGATTTATTAATGGAAAAGCGACACCCCGTTATGTTGGTGGGGAACGCGGGATGTGGTAAAACAGTATTAGTAAGCGAAAAATTAGCATCGTTATCGGAAAATTATGCGGTCACCAACGTACCGTTTAATTTCTACACGACATCGGAAATGCTGCAGAAAATGCTGGAGAAGCCATTGGAGAAGAAAGCCGGCAGGAACTACGGTCCGCCAGGAAATAAGACCCTGATTTACTTTTTAGATGACATGAATATGCCAGAGGTGGATACATACGGCACAGTTCAGCCTCATACATTAATAAGACAACATCTGGATTACAATCACTGGTACGATAGGAATAAACTCAGCCTAAAAGATATACACAATTGTCAGTATGTTTCCTGTATGAATCCCACGTCTGGCAGTTTCACTATTAATCCTCGTCTGCAGAGGCATTTCTACGTCTTTGCTATTAGTTTTCCAGGGATAGATGCTTTAACTACGATTTATCATGCAATTTTAAGTCAACATCTCACCAATGCTGAACTGAAGTTTCCTTCTGGTGTATATAAACTCACCGATAATATTATTTCTGCGGCTGTGGCGCTGCATCACAAAGCGTCGCAGATATTTCTACCTACAGCCATTAAGTTCCACTACATATTCAACCTGCGAGACATTTCCAATGTGTTTCAGGTAATAATTGCTCCTTTCCATCCAACTTTCCTCTCATACATAAAACATCTTCCCTTTCAGCGCTTTTTATTCGGCACACAAGAATCTGACGCTGCATTTTAATTCACAAAGATTTTCCACATGTGCCGTCTCTTCGTATATTTATATATTTAATACAATCCCGGCTCTAACAATTTCATTTTATCGAGAACTTCCCGCGTCAGCCATTTTTAATCCAATTTTAGCTTCCAATTAGATTTTCTAAACAAGCAATTACTTCACTTTCAATAAATAAAGCAGCTCGGTGTGATATTTTTGTAGAAATGAGCTTGATGTCCAGCACGGGAATCAATGTTCAGCTGCCTTTCCTGTTATTGATTGTTTATAATAAACCCCCCTGTAAAGAAATATTGCTTGTCGTTTGTGATTTTGTAGGAAAATATTTCAGGGATTACTATTCAGCACAAACGACTGTTTAAGTCAGCCGACAGATTTAGTGCGGCTATGGCTGCATGAAAGTCAAAGAGTGTACGGCGACAAACTCGTTGAAGAAAAAGATATTGATGGTTTCTGTAAGCTCCAATTAGACATTTTCAAAAAGAACTTTGAGGTACAAGTATGTAAGATAAAAACATTTAGAGTTAATAAATGGCTTTGCATTAAAGGAAATCGATGAATCGACGGTATTTGAGAAACCTATTATATATTGTCACTTCGCCGGCGGGATAGGAGAACCTAAGTACATGCCGATTAAAAAATGGACGAATTTGAGCAAGCTGCTGACGGAAGCAATGGTCAGCTACAATGACTTGGTGGCGGCTATGAATCTTGTTTTATTCGAGGACGCGATGATGCACGTGTGCAGGTAAGCGAGTAATGAATGCAAACGGTTTTTTAAGGAAACATTCCTTCCGTAGGATTAATCGCATTCTGGAGTCCCCTCGCGGAAGTGCACTGTTAGTCGGAGTCGGGGGAAGCGGTAAACAATCCCTTTCCCGACTAGCAGCTTTCATCTCTTCATTAGAAGTCGCGCAAATTCAATTAAAGAAAGGATACGGGGTGCTCGATCTCCGGCACGAATTAGCCGCTTTGTATCTGAAAACGGGCCTCAAGAATGTCGGCATAATGTTCCTAATGACGGATGCTCAGGTGCCGAATGAACAATTCCTGGTCCTTATCAACGACATGCTGGCATCGGGTGAAGTGCCGGATATGTTTCCCGATGATGAAATTGAAAACATTATTGCGGGGGTGCGGAACGAAGTTAAAGGAGCGGGATTGATCGACTCGCGCGAAAACTGTTGGAAATTCTTTATTGATCGAGTTAGGCGTCAACTAAAAATTGTTCTCTGTTTCTCGCCCGTCGGATCTACACTGCGAGTGCGGTCCAGGAAATTCCCGGCTATTATAAACTGCACACAAATAAATTGGTTCCACGAATGGCCGCAGGAAGCGCTAGTGTCGGTGTCTTTGACATTTCTAGAAGAGCTCAGGGTGCTACCGGTAAAACCTCATTTACAATACATCACATGCTCTCGCAATTTCAAAGAAACCATTAATACGCTATCGTGACACATATTGTACCGTTAATTGATTTCAGGAAGATCTGCGAGATCCCGTGTCCCGCTTCATGGCTTTCGCGCACACCTCGGTCAACGCGACGAGCAAACTCTATCTGCAGAATGAACGGCGTTACAATTACACGACACCCAAATCTTATTTAGAGCAGATAAATTTGTACGCGAAGTTGCTGCGACAGAAATCAGTGGAACTTCGCGGCAATGTTGAGCGCCTGGAGAATGGCTTGGATAAATTGAAAAGCACTGCGAAGCAAGTAGACGATTTGAAAGTTAAGCTTGCGGTCCAGGAGATCGAACTGAAAGAGAAAAACGACGCGGCGGATGCACTCATCGAGATCGTCGGCGTTGAAACTGAAAAAGTGCAAATAGAAAAAACACTGGCCGACGACGAGGAAAAGAAGGTCGGTATAATCGCCGAGGAAGTTCTGCAGAAGCAGAAGGACTGCGAGGAGGACTTGCTGAAAGCCGAGCCGGCCTTGATCGCCGCGCAAGAGGCTCTAAACACTTTAAACAAAGCTAATTTAACCGAGTTAAAATCGTTCGGGTCACCTCCCGGAGTCGTAACGAATGTAACAGCTGGAGTTATGGTGCTGCTTGCTCCGGGCGGAAAAATCCCGAAAGATAGAAGTTGGAAAGCGGCTAAAGTAACAACCGCGGTGCCCTTAATTAATAAAATAACAACACGCCCTCATTTCAGATTACAATGGCCAAAGTTGATGCCTTTTTGGACGCCCTAATTAATTATGATAAGGAAAACATCCATCCCGAGATAATAAAGGCGATAGAGCCCTATTTAAAGGACGCCGAGTTCGAGCCGGAGTTTGTCCGATCTAAGTCCGCAGCAGCAGCTGGGCTGTGCGCCTGGGTCATAAATATCGTTAAATTTTACGAAGTATATTGCGATGTTGAGCCTAAGAGAAAGGCACTAGCGCAAGCTAACGCGGAATTAGCGGCTGCTCAGGACAAACTCAGCGTTATTAAAAAGAAAGTCGCCGTAAGTCGCCCATTCTCGCAATAACCGCATTTCCGCGATTTATCATTATTTATGTTTCAGTCACTGGAGGAACAATTAGCCACATTAACCGCCGACTTTGAGAAGGCGACCAAGGAAAAGATGTTGTGCCAACAAGAGGCAGATGCCACAAATGCCACCATTCAATTAGCGAATCGATTGGTGGGCGGCCTAGCCAGCGAGAATGTCAGATGGGCCGAGGCAGTCAATAAGTGAGCGCTGTAAATATGCTTTTAATTGCAATCGTTTTTAATTATGGCTTTCCAGCTTCATTAAACAAGGCACGATGCTGCCAGGTGATGTCCTGCTGGTAACTGCTTTCATTTCCTACGTAGGATGTTTCACGAAGCAATACCGACAAGATTTATTGCACAAGATGTGGCTGCCTTCAATAAAAAATCTCGATGTAAGATAAAGTTTAATTGAACCAAGCCGTGCCTAATGAATATTAATTTGCAGCCACAAATACCTATAACTGAAGGCTTGGACCCTTTAACATTAATGACGGACGATACACAAATTGCTAAATGGAATAACGAGGGTTTACCGAGCGACAGGATGTCGACCGAGAACGCAACAATTTTATCGAATTCCGATAGGTGGCCTTTAATGATTGATCCGCAAGTATTTATTCCCCCTCCGCCGCATTATGCAATCCGCTTGTTAACAAAAAACACCATTCCAGCTGCAAGGTGTAAAATGGATAAAAGAAAAATACGGCGATATGCTCCAAGTAATCCGTTTAGGCCAAAAAGGTTATCTTGACATAATCGAAAAATCTATAACATCGGGGGCGACCGTTTTATTTGAGAATATCGGGGAAAACGTAGATCCCGTCCTAGATACTCTATTAGGAAGAAACTTAATTAAAAAGGGCAAGTGAGTATCGATTACATATTATTAGCAACGTTTCCGATCGCTATCGAATACATTCAGTACATGACAAATTATTATCCATCAAAACGCTTTCGTCACTTTGAAAGTTTATTTAACACTTCGGGAATTAATCAAATCGGCAAAATTGTCTCTTTGAGCTTGCCGCTTTTACTTAGTAAAATCCCCAAAGCCACGGGAAATTGAATCTTAACTTATTTCAAATCGGGGAAATTTTCTTATTGACTTTTTTCCTAATTCCTATAATGCTCCACTTTATACATTTATATGAAATACAAAATTCTTATACTAATTACTTAATCAATTTAGAAGCTTTCAAAATTCTTTTAAATATATTTGATCCGCAGATCATCACCAAATCAAATACACCGAATGAATATAAACAAAAGAAGTATCGAGAGATAGAATAAATCTTCATCTTAATTATTCTGCTTAAAAATTAACGTGGCATGAATTAAAGCTTGCAAAAACAAAAGAAAAGTTTTATTGTAAAATATTGTCGGATTTTTTTATCGTACGATTCCACTCCTTTGTGTCCGCTGAATTCGAATTTTAATTGTGGATGTTATAACAATAAATTCCTTTGTGTATTTTTTAATTTGAGGGCTATCAAAATCGGCGATAAGGAAATTGAATACAATTCCAGCTTCCGGTTAATATTACACACGAAATTGGCGAATCCCCATTATAAGCCTGAAATGCAAGCGCAAGCAACATTAATTAATTTTACAGTCACCAGAGATGGTTTAGAAGATCAGCTATTAGCCGAAGTTGTAAAAGCGGAAAGGCCAGACCTTGAGGAACTAAAGGTAATCGCGATAAACACTAGCAGTGCTCAGCCGAGTGCTATATTCAATTATTTATTTAGGGCGCGTTAGAGAACTACTGGCTGATGTTTTCTGAGAATTGTTCTAAATGTATAAATTCCTTCCATTCAATTTTAATTATGTGGCAATTTAATAATAAAAAAACGTTCTGGTAGGATTGTGTTTAGGAACTTTCAGTTTCCTGACGGGAAGGTGTTTTATTTCGGGGTTCTTAAGAGATGTTTTTTGTGCGAGGGATTGTACACAGTGCGGGGTAAAGGTTTGCGAGGGATCTATACAACTGGGCAGGAAGCGGTAATAAAATGCTTTGCACTTGGGGTGTGTTGGGATGCTGCGGTTACAACACTCCATCCTTACTTCAACAAATTATGAAAATCTTGTTTTGCTTTGTTTGCCCATTGCCATAAAATTTTAAATATACGCATGCGTTTATAATTAAGTAGTATATACTGCACAACGACATTTACCAATTTTAATATTTAACCGCAACAATTACATTTTTTTCTATGCATAGGCGGAATTGACGAAACAGCAAAATGATTTTAAGATCATGCTAAAAACTTTAGAAGACGACTTATTGTCGCGCCTTTCATCTGCGGGTGGAAACCTACTGGGAGATACAACGCTTGTTGAAAATTTGGAGACAACTAAGCGAACAGCTGCGGAGATTGAAGTGAAAGTATCTGAAGCCAAAGTGACGTCGATTCAAATCGATCAAGCCCGTGAGCATTACAGGCCTGCAGCGGCTAGAGCAAGCCTACTATATTTCATATTAAACGAACTAAACACCATCAATCCAATCTACCAGTTCTCCTTAAAAGTATAAAACCAGATTGATTGCTATAAAATTGTTATCGCCCTATTTATTACAGGCATTCAGTGTGGTATTCCAGAAAGCGATTGCCAAAGCCGAACCCGCAAATGACGTCCCTGCAAGGGTTAACAATTTAATAGATTGCATTTCATTCTCAGTATTCCAATACACCACGAGGGGCCTTTTCGAATGCGATAAGTTAATTTTTGCATCGCAAATGACTTTTCAGATACTTTTAATGAACGAGGAAATATCAACGGTGGAGCTGGATTTCTTGTTGCGTTTTCCTTTAAAGCCGCACGTGACCAGCCCTGTGGATTTTCTTTCCAATTCAGGCTGGGGCGGTATTTGTAGTCTCGCCTCCAAAGATGAGTTTCGTAACTTGGATCGAGACATCGAAAACTCGCCGAAGAGATGGAAAAAATTGGTCGAGTGTGAATGTCCCGAGCGCGAGAAATTCCCGCAGGAATGGAAAAATAAAACTGCGCTGCAGAGATTATGCATGATGCGGGCACTCAGGCAGGACAGAATGATATATGCCATGGTGTAAGTTGTCTATATAATCCTTATCTATTAGATCTTGTCTATTATTTTCGTACAATATTTCACAAGCTAATTGCATTTATAAATCGACCCTAATAAATGAGCCATACATTTTGCAGTGATTTTCTCAACGTTTCGGAATAACACATTCATGATGCGCACGCGTAGTTTTGCTAATAATCGTCTGTGTTCAATTTTATATTGCCTTGCAAACTATACGTTTATATTGCATACTATATATTATCTGTTAAACATCTTTCTTATAATAAATATAAAATAATACGTTTCATAAACATTTAATAAAATATAAGAAAGAGATTTCACGCGCAACGACGTAGGGGGACGTGTGGCACGGGGGGCTCGGAGACAAAACCAGCGCTGGTTTTGTCTCTGAGCATAGATAACCTAAACTATATAGATAGGCAACTTCTATGTATTTCTTTGGAACCGTGCGATTTTAATTAAATCGTTCGCGTCGACAGCAGCACTGTCGCAAATGGAGACGGAATATGCGGGAAGTTTAAATGCTCCAACTCAAATAAATTAAAAATAATATTTTAGTTCAAAGAAAATGTTCTAATTAGAAAAAACTTTTTTTTTTCAAAATTAAAACATTCTTTGTAGTATATTCAATATAGGATTAAATAAAAAATAAAATAGTTTTAAGATACATATAATGAAGTAAGATTCAGGTTACATAATGACTAATCTTTAATAATACAAATTTCATTATGCATTTTTTTTAAATGTAATCATTATATTAAAGTGCACAGGTATTAATGTAGTATATGCTATATATAGTAATATATGGTAATATACAAATTTTATCATTAATTTATTTTCATCATGTAGTGAACAAATTTATTGATTAATAATGACAAATGCAGTATGAAAAAATAATTTACAAACAATATACAATATACCTTCTATATTACTATATATAGCATATACCACATTAATTCTGAGTGCACTTTAATATTTGATTACATTTACAAAAAAAATGCATAATAAAATTTTGATTATTAA
>JARJEC010018276.1:0-13020 GCA_030264575.1 Tachinus sp. AB-2021
CGACATATCAATCACGATCTCGATCTTGAATCTCGAGAAAATCTTGACAAAATTAAAAAAATATTTTTAACCATAATATATAATAAAACTTAAGCAACGTTAGGCACGGTCAGCACTTGAATGCGTGATCGTATAGCCCCGCCTACGGGTACCATTCGCCATTGGGAAACAAATCTCTAGATATCGGAGGCAAATTTTTAGAGTAACAAGCCTAAACTCAACACACACTCACACATATCTACATGTACACGACTGAAGAACCTCGAGGTCGATTGCCATTTGGGTTAAACCCAACAAATACATTTACTACTACTACTATAATAAAAACATATTTATTAAATAAACTTTTATTAAAATAATAATTTTATTTGTGTGCGTCTTGGTCTCGATTTTGATTCGAAATAACTGCAAAACATTGCCACAAAGAACAGCATGCCGACGTTATATTGGGCACAACAACAGAGGTACCTCCAAGGAGTTCTAGAGCCACTGCTTTGGAACTTTACGATAGCATTTTAAAATAAAAAGGCCAACCAGGATAATAGCAATTACCTTTGCAGGTAATCTTTCATTTACCATAGTAGCCAAGAACAAGTATGAATTCACGTATAAAAGAAATAAAGATATGATAAATATAGAGACAGAACACTAACTAAGACCAGCCCCTAAAAAATAAAAATGCCTTAGCAGGAAGAACACCCACAAAGACAAAGCACATATAAGAAAATGTTGAGATGATTAATTTGAAGATAGGTAAACTTGGCCAGAATTATGTCAATGATCCATGAAATCGAATAAAACATGCAATCCAAGTGCACGGAAAAGATGCGTTAAGAGCAAGAATACATTCAAATACAGATGTGCAACCATATGGATCGCTGGCCATATATAGAAGAGGTTGAAATAATTGAACAACAAAAGGTAAACTAGGCCAGAATTATGTCTAACATGAAATCCAAGTGCACAGAAAAGGTGCCTTAAAAGCAAGAATACCTTCAAATACAGAGGGGGTAGCCCATGTGGTTATCTGCTATATAAACAAAGAACCATATGGTAGGAAAAGGTACAGGAAAGGTTGAGATGATTAAACAATAAGAAGCAAACTTTGCCAGAATTATGTCTAATATACAATCCAAACTATTCTTAGATTTCGTAAACAGTTTTGCCTCCAAACTCGAACAAAACCGAACAACAGAATAAGCCTGGTCTAGATATTTAAAGATCAAGGCATAGGAAGAACTAGTCAAAAGAGGAATAACTGGGGCATTTATTGGACCAGAACCCCACTTTCGGAACTTCACGCGAGGCGGAAAAAAATAATCCAAAGCAAACTTGCAACGGAATGCAACAATTTGTGTAAAAACTTTCAAGGAATGAATTACGGAAAAAAATCCTAACAGACAACATAAAATACTCAAAACAAAGTATCGTAGGTAAACAGTGCCGTAACGAGGGTAAAAAGAGCCTGTGCTGACAAGTATTTAACTTGCGCGTTCCTTTAACCCAATATTGACACAATATACTGCAACTTTATCAGCAATTTTAACAATTTTTTCACAAATTTTGTAAATTTTTTCACAAATGAAAGTAATATTTTTTGCAAACTTGCTTCAGAAACTCTTCAAAATTGTTTCAAAATTAAAAATAATTAGAAAGAAATTATTTTCAGACATGAAATATATTCCAAACGTTATAAAAATAAAGCAAAAGTTAACATTATTTTGATAAATTTGAAGTCCACACATTAAAAATGCTGAGATGCTAAATTGACTCAAAATGAAGAATAAATACAGTGCAACCAACTTAGCGTGGCCCATGAAATGTGTTTTTAAACATGAGAAAGGTCTCAATAAACCAGCGCTGTTTTGTCTCTGATCATATTACTCTGGGCCTCTCTCGTGTTGTGCTTTCTTTTCTATCGTTGCGCAAAAAGATCTTCTATAGGAGACGCAAGTTAGTTGTACTATAGGAAGGATTAATTTCAAAACATGAAACGTTTTCCAAACAATAAAAATTGTGAACGCGTAAATTTTTATTTTAAATTTGCATTAGAGATGCTTCAAATACCACAAAAATTGGAACTGTTAATAAAGAATGATTGAAATCGAGAAAACGCAAGACATAAAAAAAGAATATTTTGATTTGCTTCATTTGTTTTGCAACTAGTGCAAAAAATCTAAACTCCAAAAACAACTACTACTATTCTGCAATTTGAAAATAACAAATTTTTAAAGTTATAGGAGTAATTTACAGGAAGATGATATAGTATGAAATTATCGGTAAAACATCTAAAAATAATTTGCAGGTAAAAATTTCTGCAAAGATTTCAACTGTTTTGTAATTGGTACACACAAATATCAATTCTACTGCTAATAGGAATTTCGAAGACAATTTTAAGCAGATTTATAACCTCATATTGGCTAACAAAAGATCTAAACCTGGATTGTGACAATAAAATTACCAAAGATAATAGGAGCAGAGGAA
Source organism: Tachinus sp. AB-2021 (assembly GCA_030264575.1). Taxonomy (NCBI): domain Eukaryota; kingdom Metazoa; phylum Arthropoda; class Insecta; order Coleoptera; family Staphylinidae; genus Tachinus; species Tachinus sp. AB-2021. The sequence goes on from JARJEC010018276.1 coordinate 2,485, forward strand.
CAACAAATTTGAAACTATTTGAAATTATTTGTAAAACATCTAAAAATAATTTGCAGGTACTGATTTGTAATTGGGACACACAAATATCAATTCTTGAGCTAATAGGAAATTCAAAAACAATTTACAGCAGATCTGACGCCTCAGATTTATCAACAATTGATCTAAACCTGGACTGAGACAATAAAATTATCAAAGATAATAGGAGCAGCAAAACAACAAATTTGAAGCGACAAAAAAACAATTAAATGCCAAAAACGTAATTTCAAACCTCCAAAACGTAGGCATTATTGAAAAAAAAAAACTTTTTGCAGATAGTATCAAAAATACAAATTTTGACCAATATTAAAGTTCCAAAAACAAAGAGGCAAGAAAAACTAGTTTTAAGCTTCGGAATTTCTGGCAAAATATCTAAACATATCTTTCAGCTCGGTAAACGTTTTTAGACTTCAAATCTTTTGTAGCAGGTACCAAAAAATTGCAGTTTTAAGCAATTGAAAGTCAAAAAACAATTCCAAAACCCAAGGTCATTAGTAAAACATGCAAAAATAATTTTTAGATACTTTGCACAAAAACCGTTTTGTAGATGGCGTTTTGTTTTCAGATTCAACCTGTACTTTAAAAGAAGGAAGAATCCATTGTAAAGCCAGGAATGGTTAACAAAACAAAACAAAAATTATTCCTTAATAATCTGCACAAAGACCAAAACTGTTTTGTGGTTGGTGGAAAATATATCAGTTTTGAAATTTTAAAATACAAGTAAAAAAGAAAAAAACTTTATTCCAAAGCCCAGAATAATTAAAAAAACATCTCATTCTCACTAATTTAGCTAATGTGGCTAGTAATCTAAACAAAAGATGTTTGCCATGTTGTTGTTGGTCACCAAAAATAACAGTTTCAAAACAAAAGCTTTTCAAAGACAGAAAGTTTCATTCGAAAACCCAGAATGGTTAAAAAAACATCTAACATCATTACTGAAATAATCAAATTCTTCAATTGTTTACTATTATAGTACACCAACCAACTTAGCCTATAAAAAGTGTTTTTGCGCAACAATATAAAGTAACGTATAACACAAAAGAGTATGCGCAGAGACTAAACCAGCGCTAGTTTTGCCTCTAGGCATATCCTGGGCCTCTCTGGTGTAATACGTCCTGTTCAATGGTTGCGTAAAAACGCCTTCCATGGGCAACGCTAAGTTGGTTGTACTATAATTGATGCTCAGAACCAGCAAATACAAACAGGCACAAAAAGCAATTTAAAAACTGGATGGAAGATTACAAACTTGGGAATTATTAGCAAAGTACGTAAAAAAATGTGTAGACCACAATATGTTAAAAGATTGGTGTTCATGAAATATCACATTTCAAGCTGTTGTGAAGCACCAAAAACAATTTGTAGGCAAGAAACATATATTTTTTAACTCAGTTTAATCTGAAAAACATCAAAAAAATAAGTTCTGCTAAAGAAACATTTTTTTCCAATTTTGAAACTAAAAATCAATTAGGAGCTTCTAAATATTTTTGTTACTTTCAAAATAAAAGACTATTTTTTAAAACTTCCCCAGATCGGCGCAAATTATTTGCTGACGCTGATAGTCTATGCCGATCTGGGGGAGCCGTTAAGCTTTAAAATTGTTGGCAAAATATCTAATAAAAAATATTTGCAAAAAAAAATTTAACATCAATTTATTTTTGGTTTGTTGCTCAAATATATAAATTTTGAACAGATTTGAAGCGACAAAAATACTTTAAAAATAAAAGACCCAACTCTCAACCTGGTGGGTATCCAACTTTTTTGCCCACGCAATCATTATTGTAGCAGTCAAATCAAACTGTTTATAAAATTAATTACTAGACAATGTGGTTAAGACCACAGTAGTTTGTTAAGACAAGCACGTGCATAGATGAATTATAGAAAAAAATGCACTATGCCGCAGATGCTTGGAAAATAAAGTAACTCCGCACCATCTGCTGTGCAAATAAGAACCATACAACATGCAGAGCGTAATTTACGTTGGCAAGCATATGCTGACCTAACCCAAGAAGAGCTGAAGACAAATGGAGTTAATAGAAAAGCAGACTTGTTAAAGGTGTGAGACCTAAGAGGTGCACAAAGGGACCACCAAGTCGCACGCGCTCCAACCACCCCATGAAAACAAATTGTTTTTCAAAGGTAAATAGTATCCGTCAAAAGTCAAGATTTTTCCTATTCCAACCAACTTAACGAAGCCTATTGAAGGTGTTTTCGCGCAACAATAGAAAATGACGCATAACTAAGAAAGAGGTCTAACGTATGCTCAGAAACAAAACCAGCCCTAGTTTTTTCTCTGAGCATACTCTGGACCTCGCGTGTTTTGCGTCCTTTTCTATCGTTGTACAAAAAAGCCTTCAATAGGCCACGTTTAGTTGGTTGTACTATACCTCAACTATTATACCGGTTGATCTATTTTAAGTTATCCAGTGAAATATTTAAAAAAATGCGTCGTACAAAAAATGTTTTGATAAAAAGTGTAATGGTTTTGAGGACATCCGTTCCTATCAAATTTTCTCCGCTACCACCCTCCAGGGGGCGGTGCAAGGCAACTTTGGCACAAACAGAATCTGAAATAAATTGATAATTGATGATTGGCGCTGCAACCAATGCGTATGGTACTGTTTTCAAGTTTATTTTTGTCTATTACTGCGCAGAAAGAAAAGTGTTTCATAGAAAAGTCGTGTATTTTTTTCCGAAAAATCACAATATGATCAAAAGTTGAGGTTTTTAATTAATATTCCAAATTTGCCCTTCCCCCGCCCCTGGGGAGTAGGAGAGGAGAAAATTTTATAGGGCATGTTTTATAGGGCTTTTGTTTAAAACATTTTTTGTACGATGCATATTTTTCGAGATATTAAAAAAAATTATAATAGGTCACCCGGTAGATCCCACTACATATCAACCAGAACATATCCAAACGGCTCTAGAGGGGGACATCGTAATTCAAACCTTTGCCTGCAATCGGATTATCAATCTGAGTCAAGATTTTGTATTGCAAATACTGCGGCTTACACCCAGCTTACATGATATAACAATCAGATGTAAATTAAGTTAGCACGCAGCCAGCAATCATACAGTTAGCAAGACGAGCAAATTTTACCTTTCATTAGCAGCTCCCAGCATTTCGATAGTTCATTAAACTATCCCGAAGTATGGTCACAAAATAGCAAGCAGTTTTTGTTAGAGGTCAGTTACTTCACTACCAACCTAAAACAATACAGAAGATTTAATTAGTAACAAAATTGCTCACCAATTTAATTAAACGCAGCTATTTTCATTATTATTTTGATCAGAAAATAAAATTCGATGTACCACAAATTGCACGCATTGTTTATGTAATAATAATAATATAGCGGATTACAATTATTTCTAACAACATATAAGTAAAGGCTTCCATCGTAATTCAAACGTTATCAGGTTATCAATCTGAGCCACGAAATTGTATTGCAAATTACGATTTATACTCAGCAGCTCATACGATTCGACTATCACATGCAAATAAAGCTACCGGGCGCCCAGCGATTATGCAATTAACAGGATAAATAACTAGAAAACAACAATTTCACCTTTGATTAGCTCTGCACAGCATTCCACTACACAATTTATTTAAATAAACAAGACACGATACTAACCAGCACTGTTTTTGTTAAATCTCATTTTTCACTACCAACCTAAACAAGATTTTAAAAAAATATGAGATTTAGTTGAATCTCATTATTATATTGTTATTAATAAGATCGCACAATTTAATTAAATGCAACAATTTTGATGTGTCACTGGTTGCATACATTTGTTTACATTTATTTACTGAATTTTACAAATAACCATCCGGAGGATAAAATTCACATACACAGATTGCTGTATAACAAATAATCACGTTTGGCAATTATTGCAGCTTGTAGGTTCGCAATTTTTAACAATATCAAAATATGTTATTAATAATTTTAGAAGTAATCAAACAAATTATGCCCATTTGCTAAGCATTGAGTTGAATATTAGAATTACTATCGGCCAACATTTTCATTCCAGCAAAATTTCACTTATGTGACAATAATATTTTAGAGGATATCCGATTAATCACAATCATTATAAATGTTTCTATATAATTCACTTTAAAATTAACGTTTTCACAATACAACTGAACATGCCACCAATCAAATTGCGCTGTGTTTCAAAGTACGCAACCAACAATACACAAAAGGTGATGTATAACAAGTTGCTTACATTGAAACATCGTTGTGCTAATAAAATATGAAACTAAAACAATTTAATATTCAAAGAATGATTGAAAGGCTTATTGTCAGATAGTGACATGCCACATTTTTGTAGTTATTAATTATAATATTTACTCAATATCTCTATTTTGCAAAAAAAATACGTTAAATACCATATCAGAAATATTTAATAATTATTATTATATAAAGTAATAATTGCTTCAAAACTCGGTTTAAAAATTGTGACTTATAATTATCTGGCCTAATAAGCCTTTCAATTGATGTCTTACTTTAACGTTTATGTAGAAATATTAATTTAATTATCAATTTATACCATTCTACATTAAAACCATATTTATGAGATGGTAAATATTCTCTCTAATAATTTTTAATGGATTCAAATATCAAATATGAAATAAAAAATGTATTTGTAATTAGCCACAAAAGAAGAAATAAACTGACTTTAAATATACGCTAAATGAGGGCGCAACTAGATTTCGGGCGCAAACAAAGGGTACCCATCAATTAAAAGTTTACTGTGATTTATTGAACATTGTAAAAGTTGAGGTTTTTATCTTTAAAAATAATTTAGGCGCTTCAAAACTGGTCAAAATTCTTATTTTAGGCAACTAGATTTCTTGCGCAAACAAAGGGTACCACCCATCAATTAAAAGATGAGGTTTTTTATCTTTAAAAATAATTTAGGCGTTTCAAATCTGATCAAAATTCATATTTTTGGCAACTAAATTTCTTGCGCAAACAAAGGGTACTCATCAATTAAAACTTTACTGTGATTTTTTAAATATTGTAAAGCTTGATGATTTTTATCTTTAAAAATAATTTGGGCGCTTCAAAACTAGTCAAAATTCATATTTTTGGCAACTAGATTTCTTGCACAAACAAAGGGTACCCATCAATTAAAACTTTACTGTGATTTTTTAAATATTAAATAGCTGCGGATTTTTATCTTTAAAAATAATTTAAGCGCTTCAAAACTGGTGAAAATTCATATTTTTGGCAAGTAGATTTCTTGCGCAAACAAAGAGTACCCATCAATTAAAAGTTTACTGTGATTTTTTGAACATTGTAAAAGTTGAGGTTTTTTATCTTTAAAAATAATTTAGGCGCTTCAAAACTCATCAAAATTCATATTTTTGACAACTAGATTTCGGGCACAAACAAAAGGTACCCATCAATTAAAAGTTTACTGTGATTTTTCAAACATTGTAAAAATTGAGGTTTTTTATCTGTAAAAATATTTTAGGCGCTTCAAAACTGGTCAAAATTAATATTTTTGGCCACCAATCCGAGAAAAATTTAAGTTTTTATTGTGCAAATATTATTTTTAGATAATTCTAAAGCATATATTAAAGTCTTCCTGCTTCTGAATCAATTTTTTAGTTTAAAAATTGCAATTTTATAAACACCGGTAGCAAAACTGATAAATTCATTAAATAATTCTTTATGTGAATGTTTTTCAGACTGATCGGTATTTCAAAATGTAGTTTTTATGTCTTGCTTTTGGTGCTTCAAAACAGCTTAAAATTAATCTTTTTGAACACCAATCACAAAGCAATTAAAGTGTTCCACAAATTTTTTTCACGTGATTTGCCAATAGATCTTAAATTCTTTGATTCTGCTTGTAAATTGCTATATGTGTCACAAACTGCTTGCAGTTGCTGGTTTCAACCACAACTTATTAAACAATTGAAGAATTTGATTACTTAAACATTTAAAAACTATTTTAAGATGTTTTTCTAACCATTGGGTTTTGAAATGTAGACTAGATTTCAAAATCCAAAATAATTTTAAAAAATCTAATCTAATCTCTTGTCCTTGAAATGCATTTTGAACTTTAAAATTTGGATTGAATAATTGATTATAAACTTTTAACTTAATCATTTCATTCTATGTCCGGATAGGCGTTGTGATACTGGTTGCCTGTAATTCTATTGATTGTGCTAGACAGTTAGTCTAGCTTCCTTTATTGCTTATAAAAAGGGCACACAACCACTCACTTTCACCTCAAAAAAATATAATGGTCTGTTTTTCATGATTTTTTTAATATAATGTAAAATAGAAAATAGCTCTAAAATGAGGAATTAGTTTTTGATCTATACTATCGCTCTTAGGGTACGGGTATATTTTGGTGATTGAATGTCCCTCATAATTGTTGAACGAATTAAGATATAGAACGGTTTTGATTTATGGGGTTGTGTTTCTTTTTTCATTATATAAAACTACTAGTTTTGATAACCAATGGCAATCGTCGTACAGATTACGAGCCAGAAATTAGTTTTAAATGTTTTGCTAACTATTCCGCATTTTGGTATGAAGGTTTCCTCTTTATAAATTGCATTTAGAGCTTCAAAACTACTTAGCCACAACAGTTAAAGGTTTTGTGTTTGTAGATGGTGTTTTGTTAACCATTTAGTGTTTAGAATCAAATCTTCTTGTTTTTAAATTGCTCTTGCAGCTTCAAAACTGAAATGATTAGTCACCAACTACGTGACAGTTAAAAGCTTTGCATAGACTATTGTCCAAACATTATATTTAGATAATTTATTAACCATTATAAAATTGTAATAAAATCTTGCTTTCAATTGGGTTTAGAGTTTAAAAACTGCTATTTTTAGATACAAAATAGCTGCAGTTTTTTTGCGAGAACTGTTATCTAAAAAACTTTTCTATGTTTATTTGTTTTACTAACTACCCTGGGCTTTAAAATAGTGCCTTTTGCATTTGAATTCCATTTTGGGCTTCAAAACGGCAATTTTTGGTTGCCAACTATTAAAAAGTTGTAGTCCAAAAACATTTTACAACCTTAATGTTATGTTTAGATATTTTGGCAGGAATTTCGAGGTTCTTCCTTCCTCTAAATTGTCGTTGGAGCAATATTTGTCCAAAATTAGTATTTTCTATAACTTCAATTTTTACAACTGTCTTATAAAGCCAACTTTTCGACAGCTAGAAATTAGCCTTCTTCATACTTTGTTTTTGGAGTTTTAAAATTGCATTTTTTTGTACCTATTAGATAGCCTTTGTTATTTTTTTGCCTGGAACCTAGTTTTAGATGTTTTGTTAGCCAAGGCTTCAAATATTTTTTAAGTTGCAGTTTCTATGTGAAAAATTAATGGTTAAATAAAATAATTTGTAGACAAGTTTTACAAATACTTCAAGTATTTTGTAATTGATACACAAAAATTACAAAACAGTTGAAGTATTTGTAAAAATTGTTATCTACAAATTATTTTTAGATGCTTTGCCAAATGCTTCAAAGTTTCAAAACTAGGTCTTCCTGCCTCTAAATTGTTTTGAGCATTGTTTTGAGCAAACGAGCATACAATTCTGGGGTATTAAGGTCTTCCCACATTTAAATTGTTTTTGCACCAATTAGAAAATAATTTTCTTGTCTCAAATATTTTCATTCTTGTCATGTTTTTGGCTTGCAAGTCTTGCAGAAAAGAAATTGCTTTTAAAGCGTCAAAAAATATATTTTTGCATACCAATTGTAAAACAATTGAAGTTTTTGTATAAATTATTTTTAGATGTGTTGATTACCATTGGAACACGTAAAACTGTCTTTCTGGCAATAAATTGTTTAATGAGTTGGTGGCATTGCTGGTTTTTAGTAGAGTTTTTAAATGCAGGCGTAAGCAAAATTTTATCCAAGGTTATTATTGAATGTTGAGACTGCCAACGTTGGAACACGCATCTTACATCCTCAGCTTTAAGCAAGCTAAAGTAGGTCTGGTATTGATGGGCGCCCAGAAAGCAGTTGCTTTATTGCACTTCATCTGAAATCAGATTAAAGGTATGCCGATGCTTTTTAGGTACCGTTGTCCGGTTTTTTATTAGTACCACGGCTGCCAGATCCGTGATCTATCCCCCGGACGCGCTTAGGAAATATTTGGGTGGGCTTGGCGGTGACGAATGATAATTTCTTGGTGTTTCATAAATCTTGTTTCCATTCCTTCTGCTGCTCTAGACATAAATTAGTAAGGTAAGCAGGCTTAATTAGAAAGAAATTAATTTTAACAAAAATTATTAACGACTTTTAAGAAAAAGTCGTATTGATCAAAAGAAGGTATCTATCGGATAGGAAAAAAACTGTAGGTCCAGTGTACTATCACTTACGCACGTAATTAAGCTTTTCGAAATTACACAAACTTGGGGCGCAAGTTCTGGGACACCCTGTGTATATAAAAAGACATTAATATTTAATACATTTTTAATTCTTATAGTGTAACATAGCAGAATAAACTTTTAACAATTGATCATCAACAATGTTCAACACACAGCACTGCAATCCTGAGAGGTTTTTGTAAATAAATATTTATCAATGATATAAAATATATCTATCAATTATTGTAACACGAATACTGTGGCAGCTGGACCACAAATAATTTCCTTCACGTGAACATCCTTTCCCAATTGGGTGACTTTTGTAAACGTTTTATACGGTTTCGAGATCTCGAGACCGAGTTGATTGAATCTGTTGCATCCAGATCCATAAACTACATTTGTATCTAGAAAAGAAATACATGTTTTATTAGTAATGTTAGTTTACCATATGCAGTACAACTGTTTGCAAGCAACAAGCAATTTCGGACACGGTCAGAACTTAGATGGGTGGCCGTTTACCATTTGCCATTGGAAAACAGCTAATATGTAGACTTAGATTTTATGATTAAATTTGTAGAAACGTCTCTAGTTGGGTTCAATATCCAATTTCTATATTAATAGATTAGTTGGGTTCAATATCCAATTTCTTGATTAATAAATAGCTGAGCGGGTGGCAGCGTCACAAAAATAAATAATCTAGACCAGATTACTACATAGAGTAACCCATCCGCTCAAAAATAAAATAATCGACATTAACTCCAGAAGAGCTGATATAAACTAAGACCATTTTCTGGTGAGGATCAAATGCAACAATACAAATAAATAAAACATGAAAAAGAAGATATGGTTGAAAGCCCAAAAGACGAAGAAACAAAAGTGCAGAAATGGTAACACAAGGAGCCATAAAAAGCGACGGGTTAGCACAGGAGTAGAAAACAAATATAAAAATAAAAAAATTCAAAAACAATCATCGAAAGAGCAGGCGTAAGTAAGGACACTAAATAAACCTAAAGGTCAAAAACAAAAGAAGGTATAGTTCAACAGTTAATGAAAAATAAGAAAATACAGGATAACTATGTACACTACCAATTGACACGGAGCAAAACATAAGCATAAGCAAGAAGAATAGATCTGAAGAAAAATAAAGAAAATGTTTCTAACTAAAAGTAAAAAAGAATAGGCAAGGATGCAAGAGCAAAACCGACTACTAAAACAAGAACAAAGAAGAAAACCTGATAGGCAAACCAGAAGAAGTAGTGCAACAGAGGAAAAATCAATTCTCAGAGTTGCTAAATAGAAACTGGTATCGAAAAGAAGAAACAGAACAAGTAAAACCAAGAAAAGAAAAACAGACGACCAGTTGGATGCGGAGAAGCCCAGATGAGAGAAAATAGCTGCAGTCATCAAGCATTTAATAAATAATAAGAACCCAGGGCAAAAAAACTACTAGCCAAAATGATGAAGCAAGGTTTTAAAACAGCAAATATACAAAATCTTATACAAAAAAAGTAATACCGTCAGAATAATCTCATCCAGTTTTAGTCCCATTGCACAAGAAATGAGACAAGTCGTGCTGAAAAAACTACAGGGGAATATAGCTGCTGGTACACCTTACAAGATACTAGCAAGCTGGCAATTTTGCACAAATGGGCCTAGCATGTTAGCGCCGTCCCTGTTTCAATTTCCCAGTATGTCTCTTAACATTTTGGACTGTTTATTGATAATTCACAAACATACGGTAATATTTCCGTCGTGTTTTAGATCATAGTCATTATGATCAAAACACGACGGAAATACGTGAACTGTGACAAAAAATGACGTGAACATAACGTGTCCTCGCTGGTTGTCAAAAAATATTGCAAAATTTTGTTTAACACAAAATAAATTTGTAATATTTTTTACAACTAGCGAGTACACGTCATATTCACGTCATTTTTTGTCATAGTTTAGGTCATTATGATCTAAAACACGACGTAAATTCATACGTTAAATAAAGGAAAATATGTCAGGGACCAAAGACGTCACCTACAAACTTAATGACGTGTAAATGACGTCAGTTATTGGCGTAAAATGGTATCTTTTCAAATAACTTTTATTAAAACTTTCAACCAATAAATTGATGACGTTTACGTTTTAGTGTATTGTGAATTATTTAGCTGCTGCA